>PVHY01005938.1:0-78625 GCA_004024945.1 Uropsilus gracilis | reverse complement strand
TGGGTGAGAGACTCTACTGCGACTTCCTACTGTAGCCTCATGTGGTGGAAAGGTCTAAATAATAAGGATCTCCCTGGAGTTTCTTTTCAGGGACACTCATTCCAGTCACAGGGCTCTATCCTTGTGATCTACACATCTCCCAAAGTCCCCACAGCCTCATACCATCACATCTGCCAGTAGGCTTAACACACATTATTTGATGAGCTCATGGTGAAATGCCTCTCTTCATTCCCATGCACAATAAACTTGGGGAGGACCATTCAGACTATAGCAACTTTCTTCTAGGCTCAGGACACAGGAATATATTTACAGTCAATGAGCTTCTGAGCCCACACAGTGAACTGGAGGTGGGGTAGCTCATGTTCCTACAAGTGTAGGGTCTTCCTCCAATGACCCAGTCCCCATGGTGGGTACTGGAAGGGAGTGCATCCAAATTCCAGCTGGAGTTCTAGCTGGGGACACTAGAGGGAGGCAGGCCATACCCCAGGCATCTAGGTTGCATAACCCAGATGCCAGCAGAGCCATTCTGACTCTAGCTCCCTGTAAGGTAATTGAGTTTTGCCCTTTAGCCACTAACCTCTATGACCAGCACCTCTGGTATTGCACCTTCCCCACGATTGTACATACCTGACCCAGTGGGTCTGCACATGTGTGAGTGGGTTCACCTGACTGAAAGAGAGAGGATAAAGGGCAGCATCACCCCGGGAGAAGATGAGAGAGCATGAGGAAAGAGCATGGAGAACATGGAAGGAACATCAGACACAGAGCCCAGAACATTCCTGGGAGACTGGGGGTTTCCCCTGTCTCCCAGCACCCTTCCCACCCACACTTCCCCCCATGCTGCTTAACCTGCCTGCTGGTCATACAATTGGCCCAGCCTTCTTGCTTAGTATGCCTATGTACTTGGTTCCCTGAGAGCATTAAAGCCTGTAAAATCTACCACAGTCTCTGACATTCTTCTTTAGCTGCTGGAATCAATAAAGAACCTACCCAGAGTGGGCTGCTAGCAAGACACTCCTCTTCACCATCACTGCTTTTCCCTCTCATAGTCATGTACTCAGTTTTGGGGGCAACAAGGAGCTGTGTGCCTCCCCGTCACTCCTTACTGAACTGCACTAAGTTGAAGGGCTTGGCTTAGTGTAGGTCCTTGAGAAATGACTCTTGTGTCAAATCAGAGTTTCCAGTTCTTATGAAAATGGCTGTATTTGTGCACTCTTCAAATATGTCTGTTATCCTTCTCTTAAGTGCCACTGCCTCTGATGTTACTGAAAAGGGGCCAGTGAAGGGGACTAGAGGGTAGGTGGGGAATGGATCTGGTCTTTATTGAGTTCCCAGCATATGCCAGTACTGGCATTTATTGAGTAGACATTGTCCCATGTAATTTTCACAATGGTGCTAGACTCGGTCATTTCTTATGAAAAGCATGAAGAGCTTAACAAAGGCATATATTAATTTGTTTGACCAAGTTTGACCAAGGCACATATCAATAGTGGTGTGAACACTCCCATTTTAGAGATAAAAACACTGAGATCCAGTGTGGTAGGCAGTCCATGGTATATAGCTAGTAAGTGGTGAGTCTGACCTTACTGTCTTAGCTAAGACCATTACCCACTCTACTGCCTCATACCATCTAACTGTTGTTCAATGCCCTTGTTGCCAGGACATTTTACATGTGTTGGAAAAGTGAAAGCAAACAGACCACAAGCTCCAGGAGATTTAAAATTCAATATATCCACCATATGATGATATGTGGGGTTCTCTGGGGACCAGGAGGGACACCAGTGGGCCACTCTATGAGAGCATAGTTCACTGCCTTCTAGGCATGTGTACATGAAGAAACTTCCACAGGTTCGCAGACTTGTGGTTCCCGCACCTTATTAAGCTGAAGAAAAAGAAAAAAAAAATCTAAAAAAATTGAAATGCCCTTGAAAAGTTGAGTTTAAAATTTTGCATGAATTCTGTGACATTCTGGGAAAAGGGCAATGCCTTGCTACTAAAGAGGAAAGCAGGAAAGGCGAAAAGGAAATCTTGCTATCGAAGGCCACCGGGGCATCAAAAATTCTTTAAAGACCATTTTGGGTATATGTGGATGAATTCAATGTTCCACCAAATGTGGACAGTGTGTGTGCTGAGAGCGCAGGATAAAGAGCTGGATTTAATATTGACTCAGAGCCCCAAGATGAGTACTTGGGTTTTACTGCAGCCCACGTCAGTTCAGAAATGCTTGTCCAGAGAAGGTTGTGATACACATCTGGCCATGTGTGGATGTGTGTCAATGCCTATGGATATGTGTGGGTGTGTGCACATGTGTGATGTGTGTTCATGTACGCAGACATCCATGGCTGTATGTATATGCCTGACAGTTAGGTTGGGGCCTATGCTGTCCTGGGGGAAGACATAATGCTCGTAATTTGCTGTCTGGCCTGAAAGTATGGGGAAGCTAGGCTATGTTCCTTCTCTGCTAGAAGCTCTTGGCTCCCTGGGTGGCCTCAGGCAATTTAGGAGGAAGGGCCTCCTGCCTGTCCCAGCTTCGGAGTTGGAGGAGGGTGTGCCAGGGTTTCACCATTGTGGAGGACCCCCTCAGTGCTGCTGACTGGAAGTGTTCTCAATGTCTGGGAAGTAGAGAGTATGGTGGGAGGCTGCTATGAATAATAAAAAAGACATGATCATGGTTAGAACCCAAGTATGTGGACCAATTCATTCCAGCTATTCCAACTATTATTAGTAAGCTGCTACTTAGAACAGTTTAACATAACTGGTTAAAATGCCTTCACAATTTGAGCTATAGCCACCAGCATGTCTCTTTGATTTTTTCCACTCAATCATTGAGGCACTCGTGTCTTCTCTTAACAGGAAGTCCAACACAGTCCTCTCCCTTCTCTGAATGTTTTAGGAACCCAGAAACTTAAGCCATTCAAAGGGAAAGGGAAGAGATTGTGCTGGCACCTTCTCCCTATATGCCTTGACCACCCTCCTCCACCATATGTGGCCTCTGCAGCAGTAAGCTGTAACTCTACACTCCCTCCCCTGGCTTCTGGTGGGTCTGGTGAATAGGAAGCAGTGGGGCAACAGAGGGAGTTGGGAGCATTGCTTCCCTGCTGCACCCTCAAATCTGGTAAAACTGTATCCTTTTATAATTATGATTTCTGTGGAGTCCCCTCAGGGACCTTCATGGGTCTTGTTCCTTCCCTGTTTTAAGTAATAGTTTCATCACAATCACTTCCTGTGATCCATCTCAGGTGAATTCTCAGGCTTTCTGTTAGGATCCTGACCAAAAGAGGGGATCAGGCTGACATCCACACTTAAATAGGAGGCCTCCTGGGTCCAACCACGCCCCTTTCCTCAGGTTGCATTGCTCCCCAGCATTACTATGGCACTGTCCGTTCCTCTCTGCCAGAGAAGTCTGAGATGGTCTATTCACACTATTCACACTACAGGTCCCAGACACACCCCTGGGTTCTTCATGGGGAGGCGGTGAGCTCTCCTTCCAGGAGAGCTGGCTTGATGGACAGCAGCTTCATATTTGCACATGTCCTTCCAAAAGCTGTTCACACTTCCACTCCCATCTCCAGGATGCTGGCTGCCAAGGGCTCCCTTCTGCCCCCAGAAATCCACCCTAAGAGCTACGGCTTATCTTCTTAAACTTGCAGCACACAGTCCATCAGAGGATGCCTGTTGTCTCTGGCTCTAGGGGAATGACCCTTAGTGATCCAAGTGATGCCAGGCTCTCACCTGACCTTCTAGAAGGTTTCTGTCAGATTTTCAGGTAGTTTGCTGGTTTCCTAAAGAAGAAGGCAATGTGCAAATCAGAAGATCTGCTGGAGTACCTTGCTGTGCTCCCATAGTAGCTGCCAGTGTCTGAGGCTTTATGCTAGGTTGGGTTTCTCCATACTTATTCCACTTGGTCTCCACAACACGTGTTTTAGGAAAGGTAAGTCACTTCTCTGGACAGAAAGGTCTACTGACTTCCAGTCCAAGTTCTTCCTCTGTTGTCTGTCATAACCTTGTGAACTGTTTCATAGACTACAGAAGCCCAGAAACCCGAAGTGTTTGGGATGCCACCCTGTCCAGTCTCCACATGTCCACATGGAGGCCATGGCTGGCTTAAGGCAACTGACTAGGTATTCCATGAAAGATGATTCTTCATGTCCCCTTGGGCCCTGGCCTGGGGTTACCAAAACATTGAGGTCCAAGGACTCCATGAGTCCTAGTTGAGGCTTTTAATTTTTCCTCTAACCCAGTTACTGCTCTATTCTCCCATTTTAGGAAATGGCACCCTGGTTCCCCAAGTGCTCCCACAAGAACTCCTTTTTTTTTTCCTGTCCCTAGATTCCCAGTCGTTAAGTATTGTCTATTCTACCTACAAACTTAGACCGAATCTGATCTTGGCTCATAAGCACCATCCGAACATTGGTCATCTCTTGTCTGTAAAGTTTTGCTCTGAATTTGTCTCCATGTTTGTACCCTATTTTCACACACAAACACACACACATACACACACACATACTTGCATAGTTGGTGTCCTCTGAAGCCTATCTCACAATAGGCTTCTTTATTCAAAACCCTAAGGTGACAACTCATTGAGTTTCCAGAAACATCAAAAGTTCTTTCTATGGCCTGCAGATCTTGTTAAGCAACCCTGCCTTCCTCTCCAATTCATTGCCTGATATTTTTCCCTTGTTTAAAATGCTCCATTCGTCCACCCATCTCACCATACCCCCCCCACCACCACTTACTCTCTTTGTCATCTATCTAGCTGTCTATTTATCATCTGTCTATCACTCAATCATCTATCTGCCATCTATCCACCTTCGCACATCTTGGGTCTCTTCTATCCCTAACCCTTATCCTTGCTGTTGTTACCCTAGACCACTCCCCAACTCCTTACCCTCCAGATGTCAGCTGACCACTCTGGTCCCATCCTCCGAAGTCTGACTGCTCTGGCTGGAAGTCTTTCTGTAACTTTTTTCCATTCCTTTTCATCTCTCTACACATTCCTTTAGTGCTCCCTGCTCTCAGAGAGTCTGCTTTGTCCACCTCTCTCCACCTTTCTTACCTGGAAACCCCAGGTGGCAGAGAACTTTTTACCTTGGTCTTCACTCTGCTCCTGGAGCTCACTGCTTGGCATATCAGTGCATATGATGGATGTTTGTTGAAAAAACAAATGATTGAACAAGTCAGCACATGCTCTGAAGGATGCCTTCCCCTGAGGAGACATGCAGGAGTTGGCGCCAATCCTGCCATGGGGGTCTGGGTCTCCTGGCTACCGTGTGTGTGTGTGTGTGTGTGAGTGTGTGAGAGAGATGATCAGCTGGTGTCAGGGGTGTCTGTGATTGTAAACTGAGCATGCTTATGTGTTGGATCCCTGCTCCTGTCATTGCCAGGAGAAGAAAACCCTCAGATGGCAGTTAAAACAGCCAGCTGGGGGCCATGTCGAGTGCCTGTATCACACCTGGTTCCTCAAGGGTCCTGGATACAGGGTTCTCCTAATGGACCCATAACAGAACAGCCTCTGATTCTCCTTCCCTCACTCCTTCATGTGCTCTCATGCTTTTTAGTCTCCCCTTTCCTGAAAATGAAAGTCCTGGGTGTTATCACCTTGAGTCAGGCTATTGATGACACAGGAGTTCTCAATTAATCTTCATTTAAGGGTAAGTCCTCATTCTGACTCTCCTGAAAGGTGCCCTGTGCTAAGAAGTTCTGGGGCTACAGGAGCATCCCAGGAATACCATTCCTCATCCCCAGTCTGGGGCTTTCAGCTCCCTTGCAATGCATTTGTGGCCTTATTACCTAGCTGGTGGGCCTCTCCTAGGGTGACCCCTCTGTATGACATACACAGAACAACTGAATCAGGTAGGAGACTGAGACAGCCCTCCCACCCCAGCACACACACACACACACACACACACACGCACACACACGCACACACACGCACGCACTCATGCATGCACACATGTCCTTGGAGAGAAGGCCTGCAAAAGCTTCATCTGCCCTGGGGAGTGGGAGCCTGTGCTTCTGACTCTGCCACAGGTTCAGGCCCCATTCAGCTGCAAGTATGGGGTGGTGCCAGGTTGCTGGGGCCTGCACTGTTGACCTGGATAGCCCCTCCTCCTGTCTCGTGGCCATCGTTCGCTTGCTACTGGCTGGGTGGTTTGGGACACTGTTCGGGGGATGTGCTTTCCCCAGATTCCAGTTCTGCAGCTGGCATCTACTGGCTGTGCCATTGCCACGTGATTAGCATAGCGCTCTGGAGACTCCCAGTTCTGAGCTGGCTCCTGGGACTCACTTGGGCTTTCAGACTAATTATTTTCCAAGGCAGCTTACATCTGGGTCATTTGTACTCATAATTTTTCATGACACAATGCACCAGAGATTTAACCCTTAAAGGAAAGGGGGGCTGGGTAGTGGCTCTGTATAGGAATTTCTACTGCCCTTCCTGGGCCGTGCTAGAAGCTGCTTTCTGGAAATCTGCTCCAGTAGGTCAGGAGCAGGTGACACCCCCAGGTGACCTCTAATCAGTCAGGGAGAAGTGAGACTTGAGAGCAGATGACTGGTGAATGGAGAGTAGTTAGTAGCTAGAAGGAGGGGGTGGCTTCTACTTACACTTCATGCTGATTCTCCAGCTTCATGTCCCTGTCACCAAAGGCACTCGGTTTGGTGTTTTAGGAAGGGTAAGGCTAGAGTCAGACTGCCATGTCTTGTGAGAGGACCTTGCCTAGTGACCTGAGGTGCAGATCGCCCTCCCTGTCCTGCAGACACCACCCACCCCAGGTGGACCCTAGGAAACTTGTTCCATTTCTTCCTGGTCCCATAATCTGTCCTAGGCAGGCAAGACTCCTTGTATTGGCTGTTGAAAGAGATCCAGAAACTCACCAGGTTCCAGGGCTTTGACATTGCAGCCCTGCCCCCACTGACTCCCTCCATCCCTGTGAGGTGTACCCCAAGGTCCTCCTTCTTCCGAAGACTCAGCAAAGCACACAAGTTGGTCGATGTACTTCAAGGAGGTGGGGGCACTCAGCTGATTTAGTGGCCTTTCAAGTGGCTTTGAATTGTTTATTGGAAATGCCCATTATTTATGGTGGCTCATGGCCCTAAAAGCATAGGCACAGACTGTTTTTAGGGAAAAAAAAAACTAATAAATAATAAGCAAGCCTGTAATTTATCAATGTGGAGGAAAGGAGCCTAGCTCACTTCCAATGGGAACAGAGAGTTCTAAAAAAGACCAGATCCTTCTTCCAGAGAACTTAGAGGAAATTCCTGTCAGGATTGTGAGATCTGAGTACAAAAGGTTCAAAGGAGATTATAAAAGAAAATCAAAGACAGGTGCCCCTCCGTACTTCATCCTGCATCCCCCATCTAGCTACTTCTATGAGGTACGTGTTCCAAATTGTCAGATCCTTAGATCTGATTGCTTATTTTCAAGGGGATACCAGTTTTAATTTTCTTATCTTCCCCAAATTTAAGTGAGAGGCTAAATGCTGTTCAGTCATTGTTGTTTGGCTCCCTGGGACATATTGGTTATGGGTTCAAATTTCTATTATGAAGTTTGCCCTCCCACCATCCTCTTCCCTTCCTCCCTTTTTCCTTCTTTACTTTCTCTCCTTCCCTCTTTCCCCTTTTCCTTCATTCCTCCTTCCCTGCCTTCCTTTCTTCTTTTCACCTCCTCCTCCTCCTTTCTCTCTGTTTCTGTCTTTGTCTCTCACTTAAGTCTCACGCCTTCATTTTGTAAGCAGGATGCATCAAGGTGCCATAAGCAGGCTCTGTTCATGTCTCTGTGCCATCTTGAAGAAGGACTCAGTCCTTTGGTACATCTCCCTCGCAGGAACAAATCCAGGGCTGTCCAACTACTGAAGAAAAGCAAGTTCTAGTCTACCTGTGCTGAAGAGTCCATGGAGGGGCAAAGCAGAAATGAATGAATGAAATTGGGTATCTGTGCACGCCTGGTATGCTCACACAGACATCCCATTTCTTCATTGGTGCAGCTGCTCCATCTCCCTCTCTCTCCCGCCATTCCTGGCTTGCTGACTGCTGATGCAGCCCTTTCTGGGCCCTGCAGAAGTCCTGTACTCCCATTTCTCATTGTATGTAGGGATATGGAGCTCTTTGGCTGCTCCTCTCGTATCGCCATACCCCTTGTATCCTGCTCAGAAAACCGTCCCTCCTGAGAGTGTTCCCTTCTTGGAATGTGATGGGGAGTTTTTAGTAAATAACAAATATTTTTTCACTCTTTCACCCCTGTCTGTGTGATCTCAGCTTTTGAAACCTTTCTGGTCTCAGTACCCTTCATCTGTAATAGTAAGAGGTGCTACCCCCCTATTTAGATAAGTGAGGATTAAGTGAAGTGTGTGCTCCTGCAGAGTGGCAGCCCCTCCCTCACCCTCACACTCCATCTGTACTCCAAGCTTTCTGCTGTGCTTTGTCCCCGGTGTTCTCTGCTTGTGAGAGTGTGTCAGGCATAGACCAGATAGAAGTCAAGTCTAGCATTAACCTTCCGTCAGTGAGGGGTCCACTTGATCACCCCCAGTGTAATAATCTGAGGTGTGCTCCAGTCTCTGAGAAGGTTCCTGGTGAAAGTGAGCCCCAGTTACCTGCATCATCAGCCTGTTCATGGAAGCACCCAAATAGTTGTCTCTTGGTGCTGTCTCACTACCTCCCCCCTCCCCAAACCTCCCAGATAAACTACTTACTCCCAAGTCCTTAACTTAGAGGGGAACTCATGTGGCACAGACAATTTGTGAAAACTATTATTATTGTGATTTTCAAAGGGCATGGATACAGGTAATTAATACAGAGAAATATAAAATGCCATGGAAGGAAACAGAAGTATGTTTACAGCCAGAGGCACCTGGGAAGGCTTTGGGGAGATGATGGGTAACAGTTGTCTGGATGTTGAGGCATGGTGCATGGGTGCATGAGGACGGGGGCACGGAATGCTGGGGACAAGGACAGGGTTATTTGTCCAAGTTTCCAGAGAGCTCTCTGTGAGTCAGGGGAACAGGCATGACTGTATCCAGTCTCAGCTGGACCAACAGCTCCAGTTTGCCTGACTTTGGCACTTTGGCCCTAACTAGCTCATGTTCAGGTCACAGATATCAGGACATGTGGTACAGGTTTGGTGCTTTCCTTCTGCCTGAAAAACTTATCTTTCCCATGTTATTTGTCATGCTCTGTGGAACCCCCACTTAGCGAGTTATCCCCTAGAGCGCCCTGTGGGTCTTGAGCCTCTTGAAGACACCCACGAGGTTTCTGTTCAGTGATTCCCAGGGTGCTTCTGGGAAATTCAGGTGAGTCCCCTGCTCGGATCTAATAGAACACAACTGAGTTGGATATGTTAGACAGGCTGTGTTTGTTTCTCTTATCCGATGGATCCTTCATCACTTGGTCTCAGGCCTTCATCAAGAGGTCTCAGCCAACCCAGAGGACATAAAAAACAAGCACTTCCTGCTAAAAATGAAGGTGGGCACAAAGAGGAACAATGCCTGGGTGCCCAAGACAAGTCTTTGATGCCTCTTGATTGGAGTGGTTAATAAGTCTTTTTGACAGGGACTTTTATCGAAGAAAATTCTTATGGAAGTGGTATTTATAGATAAAAGTTGATTCATCCCACACCCCCCACCCCCCCCGCCGATGAAGTAAGGTTAGTGGGAGGAAGTTCTACCTGATCAGATCCCTCTTTAAGGAGCCAAGTGTGAAATCATAGCCAAGTGGAAAACAGGCAGGATGTTGAAGTTGAAAAGTGATGCTTATAAGTACCTTTGGCAGCCTCCTATTTCCTGGTGAGCCAGTTGGCGTCTCCCAGGTGAGGTCAACTATCATGTGCCAGAGAGCCAGCTCTCTGAGTTTCTACTCAGAAGGCATAACTGGAGGGACATGAGCTTATGCTGAAGAGTTAGAACTCTGGAGAGGTGAGACATCTGCCTCTCATTCCTAATAGCTTTGCTCTTCTCTTCCAGAGGTTCCCAAAACAGAACAGACTTTTGAGGAACGCCTGATACTCAAAGCTTTTGTGCTAAAATTTGTCAATGCCTACTCCCCCATCTTCTACGTGGCCTTTTTCAAGGGGCGGTGAGTATTGTTATACATAGAAGGAGTAGTATCATACATGGTAGAATGCTTTGTCACTAAGACTTCACTAGAGTTTCCGCTTGAATCAGCCTATCTCAGTGTTAATTCACAACCTCATTCCCACCCCTGAATCCTAACTGTTCATGAAACAGTGGTATTAGCATTTTTTTTCTTTTTTACATGTTAAAAGGACAGGTTAGCTAGAAGATGATACTGGAGGAATTTCCTGTCTAGCAGGTAGTTCTTAGATCTTGTTGCAATTTTGATGTTGTCTGCAGTTGATGCAATCTTCACCCATTAAGGGCACGGTCTTCCATGACTATGCTCACTGTGGATACTTGGCCACAAACCCTGGGGTCCCCAGGTCACTCGTAATCCGACTAATTGGCTATAACTCTTAACCCCCCAGGTTCGATAATTCACTGAAATAACTTACAGAACTCAGGAGCAGTGCAGTTACAGGAACAACTATAATTAAAAGTACAGCTTTATTACAGCAAAGGGATGCAAAGTGAATGAGAGAGGCACACAGGATGAGGCCTAGGATACACTTTCATGTCTCAGGATACTCAGCTTCCTGGTACATCAGGGCCTATCGCCCTCCAGGAAGCTCATCCTAGCTTCACTGTCCAGAGTTTTTATGGTTTTCATTAAATAAATGTAATTGAATGGTTTGTCAGGTGATGAACCCAATCTCCATTATTCCACCCTCCCCTTAACATCAGGCTGCTATTATGTGACTGTACCCCAACACTCTAACACATGCCTAGCCTTTCTGGCACTGGCATTGATCCCATACTCCATCCTGATTGGCGTCATTAGCATAAACTTAAGTACAGTCCTTTGGCCCCACCATGAATAACTAAGATACTCTACTCCTAATGGGAAATCCCAAGGATTTAGAAGTTCCTCCCAGGAACCAGGGAGGATGGCCAAATTCTTCCTTCTATTATAGATGTGGGTGTAAAATCACTTCTGATAAATACTTTGTATGATCAGATCAGTTGGCTACTTGCAAGGAGATTTTTCTGTAGGCATCAACTAAGTCAGTAAATGTCTAGAAGTCAATGTTTATTAAGCAGGCATGGATAATAACTATCATCATATACATTTGATACATTTATATAAATGTGACTATAACCCAACTGCAACACTCTTCTCAAGACCTCTTACCTTGACTCAAAGAAAGTATAGTAGCAAAGAGACCAGGCATAGTAATGAGTCCATTCATTGCTGCTTTCTATCCAGATTTAATACAAATAGCACATTGCATTCAAATTATATTTCAGGCCCAAATACAAGTCCTGCCCCCAAGATAAACGTGTGGCACAGTGAAAGAGCTTATCAACAAGACTCTGCAATAAGTGCTATATTAGCCAGTGTAAAGAAAGAGAACAGAGACACCAAGAAGATTTCACAGAGAAGTGATGATTTCAGCTGAGCTTAAATAGAAAAGTAGGATCTCAACAGGTGGATGAGGAACCAATATTCACGTGAAAGGCTTCTGCTTACCTGTCTGGTTCCATGGTTGACTTTCACCTCTCTGCTTCCCCTTTCTGTCCAGTCTGCTACTCTATCAGTAAGACCTAAGTCTTAGGCAAGAGTAATTCCATTTCTTTGAATAATTTTAATACAAAGTCTAGATTTTTCTTTTCTGACCTGAAGAATCTCCACTAGCAACTTAGTGTAGCTCCCCCTTCCTTTACTTGGAAGCCAGAAAACCTTTTTGGGGTGCTGCAATTAGAACTCAGTTCTTGAGTTGAGGGAAGAAAGTCCACAGGTAGAATATCCAAAAGTCATTGTGTTTAGCCTCTCTCTCTCTCTCTCTCACACACACACATACAAATGTGCATGATACACATGTGTAGCCACTATGACCTTCCTGTCTCATAGCAGACCTAATCATTGCCCCTTTCTTTTGGACTTTGATGATAAGTGAATCCCAGATGTCATAGGTGATTGCTACCTGGTAACAAAGTGTGAACTCATCTCCCTGGGTGATATTGCACCTGCCCTGGCCACTGACTCTCAAGTCGGATTTTGGGAGATGGCCATTCCAGTAAAAGGTTGCCCTCAAGCAGCCTTGACTTTCTCTTCCTTTAATGTTCTTCATTCTTCTTGATTTCAGGTTTGTGGGAAGACCTGGAAGCTATGTTTACGTATTTGATGGTTACCGCATGGAAGAGGCAAGTACAGCCTTGGTGCTTCCTGCTTGGCTAGTGGTTTGTAGGCACAGCCCCAGCCATGTCCTGTCCCTTGCACCTGGACTGAATGTGTGCTTGTGCTTCTATGGTGCCCCTCGGTGTAACCGTGCTTCCTGTCTCCCCTGCAGTGTGCTCCGGGAGGCTGCCTGATGGAGCTCTGCATCCAACTCAGTATCATCATGTTGGGGAAGCAGCTGATCCAGAACAACATTTTTGAGATAGGAGTCCCGTAAGTAGTAGCAACCACCTCTACTTGCTGCCAGGGCCTCGCCCAGTAATGCCCCAGCAGTGCCCCAGTAGTGCCAGATTTTCAGCAGGGTTTTCGTGCCTCTCTACTGACAGAGCTTGGTTATTTACTCCTCTGTGTGATTACTTTGCCCACAAGGCAAGGCTTTTCCCACATGTCTTGTTTGCTAGTCTTAGTTGAGATGTTCAAGATCAGAAAGATTAAGTGCTTGCAGAAGTACACACAGCCAATAAGTGGCAAACTAGAACTCAGGTACCTTCAACCTTGAAGAGCTTATGTTTTAAGCTGTGTGTCCTCCCAGTGGGTAAGTAAGAGAGACTTTCACTGTTTTGTGTAGATTAACATGACTGTGTAAATCATAATGTAATCCTTTAGTATAATCTCTGAGACATGGAGGAAGACATGATCTTAGAAGAGGAAAGGATAAAGAGCTAGTAAAACATAGAATGGCTTTTCTTGTGGATTTTCCCTTTTCTCACGTGGTTTTAGACATGTTTCATAGAAGGGCTTTTTTCAATTAAGTTTTTTATTGAAACAGTCATGAAAATTAAATACTGGTTCATGGGCTCTGGACCTAATGGAAAAGATCAAGTGAAAAATTTTCTTTCAGGTCAAACAAACAAACAAACAAACAAACAAAAAACCCAAAAAACACCATGTAACCCCTTGGCCTTTCATTTCTATTGATTTTTTGGTACTAAAGAAGAATATGTTTCCGGGGATATTTTCAGCTACACTGACATCAGAGAACCAGGAATATTAAAAATGATCAGGGTTAATTAACTCATAGGATAGCCAATTCTGTTTGGACAGAAAATTTTGTACCAGGCTCTGAATTCTTTGCAACTCTCTTGCAAGGAGTAACCGTTGGAGATACAGTCATTATTAAATAGTCTCTATGGCATAGGAAATGATACAGACCCTCTTGGAAGTGTCTATCTTCTCCAGATGGATGATACTGTCTCTTCTTGGAGATGTGTTACATGTACTATGTCTTGAGAAGTACTGCAATGAAGACACATTTAATCTCTGTCTTTCCAACTGTATTTGTTTACATTGCTGACCAGGGTTTTTGTTGCAACACTAGAATTCACTTCAGCTAGTTTGAGCAGCAAAGGAGCTTAAGGATAAATGACTAATAGAGTATCTTTTAGGACCATAGAGCTAGGTTCTCAGTTAGTATGATGGGGAAAATGTCTGTGCTGTGGGAAGGCTTGCAGGGAATACCTCTCTTTCTACCTCTTGACTCTTATGGCTCAGATATTAAAAGAGGAGAACTCTATAACAAACTGTACAAAAGATGAGAGCTGCATTGAAGAAATTGCCACCTGACTTTATTTAACTGTCATCACCAGTTTGAGTTGCTACAGCAAAAAAAAAAAAAAAAAAAAAAAAAAAAACATAAACGGTGTGACTTAATCCATAGTCATTAAGTTGTCACAGCTCTGGAGGTCATCAAGTCTAAGATCAAGATAGCAACAGATTTGGCTGTTGATGATGATGGTCTTCCTGGTTGGCAGATAGTCCCAACACCTCATAGTATGTGCATGTGACCTGTTTACATGCACATGGAGAAGACAGTTCAGGTGTCTCTTCTTGTAAGGGCACCAACACCATTCTGGTACCCTACCCTCAGGATATCATCTATACCTCATTAACACCTAAGGTACCACCTCAACATTTGATCAATATTGGGAGTTTGGACTCCAACAAAGGAATTTGGAGGGCACATACAAATTCAATTCATAATTTCAGCCTTTCTGCCTTTTTTCCCCAATCTACGTACAAGATTTTTATACAGCTAGATAGATAAAAATATGCATGCAATGAAATGGCCCTTCGCTTCGATTTTTAGTTTGGGAGACAAAATAGTTTGCTTGTGATAGTTTGATCTCTATGCGGTGCAGATTGCCAGAGGTCAGACTAGGGGTCAGGCATTTTGGAGCAATCAAAGCCAGCTTCTTGAGCAGAGGAGTTTCTTCCAGCTTGTGCCTGTGTCTTGAAAGAAGGCTGCCGCTATCATATGCCAGATGGTCTACCGTCATTTTGTTTAAGCAAATAATTTCCCTTGGGCATGGATATATTTTCTAAACAAACAACAGACTGACTTGAGCTTATCAAAAACACATCATGAGCAGGTGGTGCTACCAATGGAGAAGATTCAGAAATGGCAGCTCCTTGACTAAGGCCTTGGGCATGTTAGGATCACAGCAAGAGTCCAGACTCTCTCTACATTTATTTAAGGATTGTTGAGTCCTAGGTTCCTTGGACTGAGTGGAACATTGGAGTAAGTAGGATCCAGCTCCTTGCTCCATGCAAACTACACTAGAGTCTGTGCCTCCGTGTGGGGGGGTGGTAGAATGTAATTGACCAAAAGGTCCCAGAGACTATTCTTCATCTTTCTCAAAGACACACTAACTGAGCTAAATTATAATGGAGAAAATTTAGCTGACCTGGAAAGAAAACACTTTTTAGTGAAAGCGTATCTTCAAGGAATGAGAATCCTCAGCGTTTTCTCTTAGCCTCATCAGATTCCAGTTCCCAGAATGGAACTTATTGTCACCCAGCATGAGTTAGACTGGGTGCTGGGGTTGTTTTCTGCTCCCTCCCTGAGGGGGGAGGGTACCGTGAGGTCCTTGGGCGCACACTTTTCTAGGAGAAGGACTGGTGAAAACATTAGTGTCTCAGCATTTCATTCTGCTCTGTTTAGACCAGTCTCTCGTCCATCAGAAAATTATCAGTCTCAAGAGATTAACCTTCTGAAATTGTGCCCCATTTCCAGCTTTCTGGTGGAAAGTCATGCAGTGATAGTCATCAAGCGAAGCTGGGGCAACACATGGGCACTGTTCTCTGGGAGCTTACCATCTCAGAAAGAGACCATATTTGCCATGGACAAACATCCAGAAAAATATACAGACCAAAAAAAGATGTGCCAAAGCCACATCTGGCCCCTTTGAAGCTATGAGAGCAGCCCCCCCACTACTACAAAGGAGTCTCCATTCTGCTTGCTTAGAACATCTGGGGGAGACACCTGACCTTCCACTACATTGTTATTCTCTCTGGATAGAATTGTATACAGCTTGAGGACATGAGATGCCCAGTTTTTCATCTTTGTGCATCTGTTCTACGCTTAACTCACTCACTCTGGACCCAGAAGCCTTTTGCAGAGTTTAAAAGAGGCTAGAACTCATGCATATGTTTGGATAGTGTGCTGGCATGTTCCCCACCCATCAATTCCACCAGCTCTATAACAGATGAAACTAACACATGGCTCTTTGCCTTGAGGGCTAAATTTTCCTGTTTAAGTTTGATGTGTGTTTAATATGCCACTTTATAATGATGGCAATTTCATAGTAAATTTGAAGGCTGTAGGCAGTCTCTCTCTCTCTCTCTCTCTCTGACTCAGTGTCCTCATCTTCTGATGAAAACAATTGCATCCCCACTCTAAGGTGCTCCCATTCCAGTGTCCTCTAGCATCCTCTGGAGCTTTCCTTTGCTGAGTGAATGTGCCATTGCTGTTTCCAAATACAAGTCATTGCTGTTTCAAAAGACATTGCTTCTTCTCAGTTTCTAGTCTGCTAAAGGACATATACAACATAATTATAAGCTAAATTTGGGGGTGTAAAACTTAAATTTTTCTTTCAAATCCTAGGGTCTTTTGTCTCCAAAACTGTAATTCTGCAGGTTGTATTGTATTTGGCCATGTGAAATCACTATGATTATGGGCACTTCACCTTTTGTTCTAAGCCCAGTCTTAATAAATTAGACCCAGTCAATCCAAAGGCCCAGCACCTGATGGTATCCTTATATATGACATGAACTTGAGAAATATAAAATAAGCAAGAAAGAAAAATGAGTCTTTACTAGGCAAAGGAGAAATGATGGTTGAGTTTGACAATGAGGAAGAAATACTGTAAACACTCCAGTGTGCCTAAATGTTTGTGTGGGAGGTCCAACAGAACAGAGTTTGGGAGGTCCAACAGGTCTAAATTTAAATTTGGGCATCACAATATACTTAAGACATCCCCTTGGAAAGGTTACTCTAGAAATATTTTCACCCAACATGGTTATATAAAAATGCAACTTGGATGTAAAATCAGTTCTCTGGAAAATAGAAAATATGAATATTCAGGAAAGGAAGATACATTCTTAGGGGATCCAGGTAGGCAACATGTAAGTATCATTAGCTTTTATATTTAAAGTGCATGATTCTGGGAATGAGACTGAAAAGATCTATTCAGCAACACTTTTCTTTTTTTTCTGGGTTCAGTGACTTTTGATTTACATTGTAGATTGTATGTATCCTCATATTTGCATCAACAATTTTCCTCAAAGGAGATAAATATTAATCTTGGAAGCCAGATTAGATTTTTAAAACCAGAATCAAGTAGGAAGCGCTTGGGAGGTGATCATGCTAAGTAAGACTTTGGAATAAATTTTAAAATAATTATATAGTTATAAGATTAATTGCCTTTAGTATTCATCATCTGCTTTGGAAAAAAGTTTCTAGAGACTCTCCCAAAGAAGATATTTAAAATATTAATACTCTGAAATTAACCTAAAGTATCAGATCAGGTTGTCAGTTATCGTTTCTCACTCCCCAAAATTGTACTCTTCTTATTAGATTCTCTCTCTTTCTCTCTTTGTGTATATATAATATATATATATATAATATATATATATAATATATATATATATATTATATATATATATATATATTATATATACACATACAGTTTTCTCAGAATCTTAAAATCCTGCAGGTTCCTTGAACTAGGTTCCTTCTAAACTTCATTTGTGAGCCAACATTCAGTCTTTCCCATATCTACCTAAATAACTCTGCATATTCATTTCCTCTAAACCAACCCACTTTTCATTTAAACACATTGTATTTTTGAAAATGAAGCACGAACACTCTAATACCATTACTAGCAGATAAGAGAAAAGCCAGAACAGAAGAAAATACTGTGAAACACCCAAGGACATCAGCCTAAGACCTGAAATCTCTTTGCTAAAAGGAAGGTGCACTAGCCTTGGAAGAGATGCCAAGTTCTGCCAGCATCAGCCCTGGGCTTTCCCATGACTGGCATTGGAGGGACGCAGTGAGGGCAGACTGGGAAACCACTCTTTTGAGAAGCTTTAACAAGAAGGAGGCCAGGTGTAGATACCTGCTGTCATGGTCTGTGGTGGAATGTGTCCCTTGCTTGGAAACATTTGTTTAGATCAGTGCTGTCACGCTTAATCCCCCAGTGCCCCACGAGGTAGCACAGCTACCAGGTGTGTCCTCAGATGCCTGGCGGCCACCCTTTAGGACCTGGGATAAGCTTCATCAGCTCTCTTAGACCTCTCCTGCTGGCTATGGATAATCTAGCAGATGCCCCAGAGAGGGTTGCTATGAAAACCTCCTGCCAGACAGTCCCACTGTGGTTCTAGAGACCCTGGAGCTGGAAAACAAAAGAGAAACAATCAGACTGGAACACTATGAGATTTACAGACAGCTCTGCCACTAATGAGGACACGATAATAGATAGAATGGGGGTTCGTGGTCTGGCCCAGGACTACCCACACTCACGCAACCCTGGGCTCCTGGGGCCTGGCACAGAGTGGCAGACGCTTTCCAGAAAGGTGAGGGTAGCTGCAGACTCTGCAGCAGAGAACAGTGCTCAGAACCTTCTGAGGCAACATCAGACAGAGCAGGAGCATGAGAACAAGTTTGTATGCTGTTTACTACCTGAGTCTGTTGATGGATTTACCTCAAAACACACACACACACACACACACACACACACACACACACACACCTGTCCCATGTGTGTTTGTACAGAACACATTTTGGGATCTAAAGCTATCCCATCACATCCCAATCCCTTTATAATTTTATCTCAAACTTAGCTCTACCATTTCTTAAAGCAATATTGAAAACAAAACTTTTATCATTTGTAAAAATGGTGTGCGCATATTTGTGTGTGTGTGTGTAAATGCTTCTTTTTTCAAGTGCTAGATTCTCTTGTGAGCAAAAGCTGAAATGGACCAGATAGATCAGTCCTTCCCCTGGCAAATTCTCCTGCACCCTAATTCTTACTAAAAGCACTAGATCATATCCCCCCAGGATGTAATATACCCCTGAACGCAACTGATGAGATTTTATAAACTTTTCCCTTTTTTCTTCTTTTTGGGTAACTGATAAATATTACATTTCCAGACATGAAACAGTCTCTCTTTATGATCATCACAGACATGGGGTCTGTGTATCCCTCATGTGTGATGGAATCTGACTGTGAATCACAGGTGTCAGAGACAAGCCTGAATCTTGTTAGGGGTCAGGGTATATGCAGTTCAGGTGTTCAAGGCATCATATTCTTTGGCTCATTCATTCTGCCTCATGGAATGAGGCACCAGGAATTTAGAACTGGGTCTTTAGGGAACTGTCTGGGCCCAGATTCCTGTGGCAGGGGGTCCAAGGTATGAGGAAGGAAGGACAGCCTCTAGTCTTGGGGTGAGCCCAGGGCATACCCACGAAGGAATAACTTGGCCTTCCCAGCAAAGCTTCTCAGACTTGCTGTTAAAAAAGGACAGAAAACTAGCAGATGAAAAGGACAAGGGGGTAACATCAAAGGAGTTATTTTAACGAGCGAGTGCATCACCCGTTCGGAATCATAATTTGAAGTTTTCCAAACGGTCTGTCTGTATGTTATGCAATGCGCAGGATTTCTGTTAAATCCCACTCTTGACGGACTTCCTTTATTAATTTTTTTTTTTAAATGGCCACTGAGATCTCCAGGACGAAAACTTCTGGAAAGGAGGAATTAATAAAAAACTATTTGTAATTTTTTTCTTGCCCTTATACTTTTTGATGTCCCCACAGTCTCTTGCCCCTACAACCACATTGTCCTTCCTGGAGCTCTCTCTCTGCCCCTTCCTCAGCTGGCAGTTGTTTTTCTTTTCCTCTGACTACAACTTTCTTGGAAACCCTTGACCTGTCCCTTACTGTCCATGTTCCCCTCTCTGCGTCATCTCCAGGACTTCAGTTGGTTTCTCCATAACGATTCTCCCATGTTTAGCTCTGGTCCAGATTGTTTTTAAGAGCTCTAGAGACATCTATAAAATTGCCCACCAGACTTCCCACTTCACCCTCATCAAAATGACCTCTTCTGTCCCTGTTTTAGCATATGATACCATCATCCACACATGTGCCCGTAGAACCCTGCAGTCATTTTTGCTCCCCATTCTCCTTCCCTTCTCATGTATGATTCACCACCAGCTTCCGAATTCTTTTTTCAATTGTTTTTATTTTTAATTAATTTATATATATATAGATTTCACATCTTTGTATTTCCCTGGGGTTCACCCACTACCTACCCTCCCTGACCACTCCCACCCATCCCACCCACCTCAGCTGTATACTTGAGTTTGGTTGTTAGCTTATTTTGACTTTGCCTCCTAGCCTTTTGTTTGTTTCTCCTATATCCCATATATTAGTGAAACCATTTGGTTTCTCTTTCTTTCTGACTTGTTTCTGCTAATATGATTTTTTTCTAGGTCCATCCATGTTATTTCAAATTCATCAAATTTGCCATTTTTAATTGATGAGTAATATTCCATTGCGTATATATACCACAACTTTTTCACCCATTTCTCTGATTTGTTGGGTTGTTTCCATGTCCTTGTAATTATAAATAGTGCTGCAATTAACATCTAAGTACAGGTTTCCCTTTGTATAAGTACTAAGGTCTCCTTTGAGTAGTTCCCAGAAGAGCGATTGCTGTCTTCTTTGGGTAGATTCCCAGAAGAGTGATTGCTGAGTCAAATGGTAGTTCCATTTTCATTAGTTTTAAGAGTCCTCCAACAGCTTTCCTTAGTGGCTGGACCAGTTTACATTCCCACCAGCAGTGTAAGAGTGTTCCTTTCTCTCCACATCCATGACAGTACTTGTCATTGCCCGTTTTTTTGTTTGTTTGTTTTGATGTAGGCCATTCTTACTGGTGTAAGGTGGTATCTCATTGTGGTTTTGATTTGCATTTCCCTGATTGTTAGTGATGTTGAGCAGTTTTTCATGTGCCTGTTGGCCATTTATAGGAATTTTATCTTCTAAGCATGGCTCAGTCTATCTCCATCAGGTGTGCATTGCTGTCAGCCTGGACTCAACACCATTGTCACACCTGAACTATAGCTTTAGATGGTGTAAAAGATTCCAATGCTGTGAACTTCCACTGCCTTTTGAATCTTTTGTTTTCAATTGTTTTTTTTTTTGTGGTGACATTTGACTAATAGCCATCTCAGAGATATCGCATTATACCCCTTCATACCTCTACAAATGGTGATCCTCCATCTTAGTCCATATGGTCTTACTCCCCAATCTGCTCCTCTGGTAGTCTCAGTTCTACAGTTAGAAGTCAAGGGTTTGTATTGTTTTGTTTTTGTCCTTCCCTTTGCTTGTTTTTTTATATTCCACATATGAGTGAATCATCTAGTATTTGTGGTATTTGTCTTTCTCCTTCTGACTGACTCATTTCACTTAGCATAATTCTCTCCAGTTCCACCCATGTTATTGCAATGGTGAGGTTTCTTCTTGTTATTTATAGCTGGATAGTATTCCATAGTGTATATATTTATATCTCCTTTATTCATTCATCTTTCATTGGGCAAATTGTCAACAATCCTGCAATGAACATGGGAGCACATATATAGCTCTTCGAATTAATATGGGTTATTGTTTGTTTGTTTTGTTTTATTTCTTGGGTAGATACCTAGAAGACTAATTGTTGGATCATATTGCAGATATATTTTTAATGTCTTGAGACACCTCCATGCTATTTTTCACAGTTTAGTGTACGTTGCATTGCCACCAACAGTATACAACAATGTACAACAAGGTGTCCTTTTATCCCATACCCTCACCAGCACTTGGTGTTTCTGATATAATTTCTGTGGGCCAGTCTCACTTGTGTGAAGTGGTATTTTGTTGTGGTTTTAATTTGCATTTGATTACACAGGGCAATATACAGCAATGAACATTTTTTTCATGTGCCTGTTGGTTGTTTTCTTTGGATATGTGTTTGATTAGTATTTCTGCCCATTTTTTCATTGGGATGTTTTGTTTTCTTGTTAAATTATATATATGAATTATTTGCAGATTTGGGATAACAACTTCTTGTCAGATAGATGATGTATAGATATTTTTACCTTTTGGTAAGGTGTCTTTTTGTTTTAATAATAGTTTCTTTCGCTATGAAGAAGTTTTTCATTTATTTATTTTTGCTTTTGTTTCCCATGTATTATACTTGAGTCCCAAAGAAATCATCAAAACCAGTGTTTTACCTACATTTTCTTCTTTGTATTGTATTATTTCAGGTTTTACATCTAAGGTTCATCCATTTTGAAGTAGTTTTTATGTGTTGTGAGATAGGAGTCTAGTTTCACTCTTGCATTTGGTTGTCCAGTTTTCCCAAGAACATTTGCCCAGTAGACTTTTCAGTCACCATTGTATGTTTCTTGCCTCCATTGTTGTAAATTTACTGCATGTGTAAGTATTGGTGTATTTCCAGATTCTCAATTCTGGCTCATTGAAATCTATATTTATTTTCATTCTAATATTTTGTTTTAATTAATATTGTTTTGCATTATAATTTGAAGTCAAGGAGAATTCTTCTCCAAAGCAACAGGGTTGCTTTGGCTACTTAGGGTCCTTTTGGTAGTTGAAGAAAGTGATTGGAATGTTGATAGGAATTGAATTAAATCTGTAAATATTTCTGAATAAACTGGCCATTTAACAATGTTAATTCTTCTAACCCATGAGCCTAGAATAGCTTCTATCACTTTCTTTTTTCAAGTCTATGCTCTAAGCATTTTGAATTCCATTCAGTCCCTTCTATGAATCATTTTCATGTTTATCTTTACTTTTTGCTATTTCACTTGACATATCCTTAGGATGGGTATGGAATCCTGTGTTATAACTCATTTACTTTTTCATCTAGTTTTTCACAATTTTCATCTAGTTTTTCTCAAATTCTTGTTATCACAGAATTATCATTTGCTATTATGATTTTTTTTAAAAACCTGCTGCTTCTGTGGATCTCAACTCATTCTCTGAATCTTTCTGTAATGATAATGGTGGTAGTAGGGACACTGGTAGATATATTGATTGTGTTCTTAGCTTGTACCAAGTCCACATACTTTATTTTTTCCTTCAACTAACCCTATAGACTAGTTTGTATTTATTTTCTCATACTATAAATAAGAATGCTAAAGTTTATGGAGTCTTAACTTGCCCAGGATAATGTAACTGATGAAGTTGTAACAATCAAAAAGATTATTTTCCAACTCTACTGTACTACATCTTCTGGATAGTAGCTCACTTTAGACAAGATACTGATCAGAGCAATTAAATTTCCATTAGCTGTCAGAAATTCTAACAGAAAAAGATGTCTAATGATATTGGTAATGCTTCTTTGGAAATAACTACAGGGAGGTTGGATGATCTTGTATTACATATGTGGGAGGAGAGAGGGGACTAAGATTCCTCCATTTGACTGGATTATGGATTTCAAAAGCACTTTTAGCTGCTTGTCAAAGACCATGAGTCTGACTTTTCTGACTCTGATAATTTTTCTCCTAATTTTTGCCTAGAAGCTTTCTCTTAGAACTGGTACCTTGCTCCTTCACCCAATTTCATTCTCTATTTAATTTGTATTAATGGAAAGTATAAAAATGCTATACTTTTATACCAAAAATAATAACCCTCACCAATTGAATGCTTTCTCTACTAGATATTGTGCCAAGAATTGTCTCATCATTTCACCCTTATACCAACTCTGAGAGACTGGGCCATGATTATTTTATTAATCATTCTAGGCCAAAAAAGCCCTGAATATGGTTATCTTAGGTACTTGGGTTGCCACCCATAACAAAATTCCATGGACTTGCTGGTTTACACAATAGAATTTCATCTTCTCACAATTCTAGAAACTGA
This sequence comes from Uropsilus gracilis, assembly GCA_004024945.1. NCBI lineage: Eukaryota > Metazoa > Chordata > Mammalia > Eulipotyphla > Talpidae > Uropsilus > Uropsilus gracilis. The sequence continues at coordinate 55,140 of PVHY01005938.1, read as the reverse complement.
AAAGTTGAAGATCCAGCTTGGGTTTTGGTTCCCCTGGACTACCTTTTTGCCTTTCATGCCTTCCCTTCCTCACTGTGTCTTTGCATGGTGGAGAGAGATCATGCCTCTTCCTTTTCTTATATGGCTACCAATCCTATTGGAGTAGGACCTCAGTTTTTTTTTTTTTACCTCATTTTAACCTAATTACTCCTGAAAGCCCTTTCTCAAAATACAGTCACACTGGGGAGTTAAAACTTCAGCATGTGGATTGGATGTAGGAGAGGGGGACATAATTCAACCCATAGCTTTATAGACAGCATTTAAGTTGGCTTTTATGGAAACATGACACTGTTTGTTATAAACATGAAAAAGTCTCTTCTGGGAAGAGAGCATCTTTCTACCACTCTGTGGACACCCTCTCTTCCCCATAAAGAAACAAATTAGATGTTCCTATTAGAGGACTGTGTGGTCTCATTTGGTAGATAGGGCAGACCCTTTCATTGTGCTCAAACAGCAGGAAGAGTTCCATTTCTTTGGCTTTAAAGAAATTTCATCCTTCATGGGGACCCTTTCTGTTAAAGGAGTACCTTTAACAGAAAGTCTCCTTTGTGACCCTCTCTCTGTCCTTGGATCAGACATGGCTTCAGTGTCAAAACTTAGTTCCATCCTCCTTTCTGTCTACAGGACTCACTCTATTCTCCAGAAGCTTTTGGTAACTGGTCTATTTCTTTGCCAGGAAGCTCAAGAAACTATTTCGGAAGCTGAAAGATGATGGAGAACCTGGAGAAACTGACTCTGCCCATTCAAAGCACCCAGAGCAGTGGGACTTAGACTACAGCTTGGAACCATACACTGGACTGACCCCAGAGTACATGGAAATGAGTAAGCACCCACATCTTTTCCCCCACCGGGGGTAGGTTTAGATGAAGGGCCTGGGAGAGGAGCGAGGGAGTGGGTTAGAGAAATACATTTTTTATTGTAGTACCATTGGTCTATATTGTTGTTAGTATTTTGGAAGCATCAGATCTCCCTTTTCAGGAGTAGTTTTCATAGCACACCCACTACCAAGGTGCTCATAGTCCTCTACCATGGTCCACTGAACTCTCCCCTCCCTGTTCTCATTCCTCCAACTCCCTCTCTGGATACTTCATTTCTGGGTCAGATTTCAAACATTGATTTAAAAAAAAAATTTTTTTTGTCTTTGGCTGAACCTTTGTTTCATTTTCTTTATATTTCACCTGTAAGTGACAACATCCAGTACTTATCTTTCTCCTTTTGGTTTATTTTGCTTAGCATAATACTTCCAGCTCTTTCCCTGTTGCTGCAATGGCATGAGTTTTCTTTTTGATTGCCGAGTAGTATTCCATCATGTAAATATAGCACATCTTCCTATCCACTCATCTGTTTAGATTGCTTCCATATCACTGTTTAAGAGGGGGCCATCCCTGCCTCTCTAGGCAACAAGTACCACAGTCATTATTTCTAAAGGATTTTATCCTCTTTTGTTTCTAACAGTGTGCCAATGCATGTTAATGGTAATGGGATAGATAGGATTGAGATTAGTTGTTCATAATGATCTGTTCTAGCCCTGGAATAAGCAAAGTCTGAGAATGTGACCTAAATAAACTTGCCAGAGAATAAACAATCATTTTATATTTCAGGAATAAATAAATATCTATATCTATACATCTATCTATACATCTATCTATACATCTATCTATCTATCTATCTATCTATCTATCTATCTATCTATCTATCTATCTATCTATCTATCTATCTATCTATCTATCTATCTATCTATCTATCTATCTATCTATCTATCTATCTATCTATCTATCTATCTATCTATCTATCTATCTATCTATCTATCTATCTATCTATCTATCTATCTATCATCTATCTATATCTATATATACCAAGGCCCAGTTTGTTGAAAGATAGCTTCCTTGTACTTTTCATCTTTTGTGAAGTGCTGCCTCTAATCCCTCTCTGACACTGAAAAGATGTTTGAACAGAGATGACTGCTCCTATTTCAGGTGCCATTCTATACTTGCCAGCCTCTCACACAGAGAGAACCTGCTGGTAGGGATTGGAGCTCCTTTTTGGAAGGAGGTTACATTCAGAATCCTTGAGCTATGTCCTTTGTCTACCCGCCCCCAGCAACCTCCACTCCTGCTGCCCAGTGATGTGTGCCTGTTATTGTACAGCCACATGATAAGAAAGAATTATCAGTGAATAGTTAGTCTGAGGTTTCCACATGCGGATACCCACCTCATCCTACCCTGTGGATCTGAATATTTCAGATTTGTTTTTAAGACTCATCTTTTCACAGTGCTTCTTCTGTCAAGTTTTCTGGTAGTTCCTGTTCCTCCTGAGAGAAATCATTGCTTGTCTAGACTTCATCCCTGAGGTCCTTCTGGTTCTGAAGGTCTGTCTGTGTTATCAGTCAGGAGAGCACAGGAAAACATTCCAAGAAAAAAAGACTGGCAAGTGCAGAGTCTTACTCATGGCCTGAGTCTAGCATGCCCCTGACAGAGCAAATGGTAGTTTCGGGCTAGGGAGGGTATATGAGGTTATAGCTAAAGACCTGGGATTAAGGAAGACCCTGTAGCCCAGACAAATTTGCATTTCACATTAGGCTGCAGGGACTTGTGGAATCTTGGCCAGTGATATGACAACACATGAATTCTCTTTTCCTTGAGAAAATGGACAACAAGTACAAAAGGGGAATAATGAGGCTAAGGAAAGAAGAAGGAAACTTAGGTGGAATAATTTATTTCTTCATTCATCAAACATTAATTAAGCACCTAGAAGGAAGAACATGTTTAGAGACCAGACAGGCTTTTCAACAATTTAGGAGGGTAGTAATTTAGTAACAATTCAGTTGATAATTGATTGAGTCTTTTCTGGAAGAGAAAACCTGACTTATCAATGGATAATTTTTCCATTCTGGGTTCCATAAAAGCTAACAGAAATCTTTAGGCCATTTTTCTGAGGCTGCCAATCATTTTAGAAGCACAACTATGGTTTCATTTCTTATTTAAGTGCAAGGAAGCTGTTTCTGTATAGATACCATTCATTCCTTTTATCCTTGGCTTTTCTTCTTCCTTTCTTCATACAAATAAGTGAGTGTTTATGTTAGTGGGAAGACTGAGGGGTATCCTGAGATCCCAAGCCCTGCATGCTTTAAAGAAGTTTTGCCATCCACTGCAGAAAACAAAACATACGCCTAGTATGAAAGGTCTTTAACAGAATAGTATACATAGAGAGAAAAGAGAAGAAAGGGTGATGATTTCCCAGTAAAATACCTAAAGTTACCCATCCCCTTGTGGGTAAATGCCCAACAAAACAGATTTGACCCAAAGCAGGCTGTTAAGGCCCTAACAGTTGACATAAATCTAAGACACCTGGCCAGGACCTGTAATGAAGGGGAAGAAAGGGTCAGGCAAGTCTGGGACAAAAGGAGCAAAGTTGATGTACAAATGAAGGCAACCACTGCCATCATCAGCCTCCCCACAAGTCTCTTCACCACCTCTCTTCCCAGTATCTCTACCTGGCTCAACTCCACATGCCTCTGCATCCCTGGTGCAAGTTCAAAGCCGAGAAGCAGGCACGACTGTTTCTTCACATGTCTCTACTATACGTGCCTCATCCAAGTTTTCTCCAAGTCTCCTCCTCTCTCAGCTCCACTCTGTGTTAGGTGAGGCAAGGAATGTGAAACCTCCCCCTTCTATGCTGATTGCATGCTGTAACATTGCTACATGGACAGAGACTGAGCATAGGAATCAACTTCACCAAGTGAACGCCTCATCTAGCAGTGTAGCAGGAGTCAGTTCATCTGGCTCCCAGCCCCAAGAACGCTGTGCTAGTCATACCCCCCTGGGCCTTGTGTTCAAAGTCAGTGAGGCTCAATTTCTTCACCAAAAGGGGGATTTGAAATAACAGCACCTACCTGGTAGGATACTTAGGAGAAGAGGGTGATCTTGAAAAATTTAGACAAACAGTGCTTGGTACACACAGGCTCTCAGTGGACTTTCGCTGCCATCACCCAATTTCCTACTCTTTCATCTAGAAATTGAGTAAAAACAGTTGGAAGCCCCTGATTATGGTGAGCATGGGAGATTCTTCCTACACCATTATAGTCTGGCTGGACAGCAATGTTTAAAGATTCGGGGCACCAGGGTCCAAGGCAAATTTCAGGCTCACACTCAGAAGCTGGAGAAGTAAACACTCCAAGATGTTTGTTCTTTTTGAGACCTCCGAGCCCCTAGAGCTTTACTGGAATCTCAAGTGGACTCTTTCTGTCATCTGTTTATCTAAAACCCACAAACTTTTGTTCCTCTAGTCATCAAAAAAAGTAATCACTGTTGTCTTCCTGACTTAAGAATTCAATTATCCCCCTTCCAGCCTTCTCAGCTTCCTAAATGCAGCCTGGGCTTTGAGGCCCTCCAGCCATCCATGTGGGTAATGAAATGAATTTCTTCTTGTCAGTCACATAGCTATAAGAGGAAATCTCAGTTTTCTTAGTCATGAGCTAACATCCTATCAAACTGCAATAGGAAGGGAGGTGCAGTGGTGATCATGTGTTTATTTATTCATTTATTTGGAGTGCAAGCTGGATAGTTACTTTGAAGCCCTGTCATCCCTGCTTTCTGATATGTCCACTGAGACCTTGTAAGAGTCACCAACTGATGGAACCCAGGGAAGAGCACCTTTGGCTATCAGGGCATCAGTGCCCTTGTAGCAGCTGCTCCTGACTGAGCAAGTTGGAACTCAGGTTCAGGTGAATAAATGAGCTGCCATTGAGGATCTTTTCCTCTCCACCACTCCTATCTGACTTTGCATCCAGGTTACCTGGGAGGATCCTGCTCAGTAGAATCCTGAGCCTGTTTTATTTGTGACTCCTTACCATGCTGACTTCACCTTGATTGAAAATTGAGGAGGTAGAGTCCCTTTTAAGCGCCCATGTGTCTCTTTTGAATCAGTGCAATACATCCAATCTCCCTACTTCCTTTTGTACTCCCTCTTCTTTTACTTATCAATTTTTTTTTAGAATGGCTTTTCTAAAATATATTCCAGAGTATATTATCTTCTCTCAAATGCCTTTGATGCTACTTCCTTTTGATGCCTTCCTGTAAGATAATGGTCACAGCCCCTAGCATAGAGACTAGGATGACGAGCCTACCTCACTGCCTCCTCACAGCAGCATTCATGCATCTTTCCAGACTCCCAGGTCTGAGTTTACCTGTGTCGGCTCAGCCACCCATGCCAGGTCCTGGTTGAGTTGCTCAGCTCAGACACATCTTCAGAACCTTCTCTTGCTTCTCTATTCTCAGTTCTTTTCCTTTGTGGACTGCTTTGGGGAACAGACTGAGTCATAGTCTTTTAGTCACTGCACTAGGTGCAATATCTGGTGAAATTCGGTGCAAAGCAGACACCAGACTAGACGGGGAGAGAAGCTGATAGCTAAACCCGGCACTCTCTGGATTCTTCCACCTGCCCATAATTTCAAGACTACTCAAAACAACGACAACAACAACAGCATTTATTCACAAACAAGGAGAGAACCAAGAGTTACAGAGGCCACAAGTAGCCTTTTGTCTTAATCCAGTTACTGTCTGGTCTCCAGAGTGACAAGACCACTTCCAAAATGGGATCTATTTGCCACATCAAACTTGGAGCTGGCATTTACACTAAGTTCACTTTCCCAGTAAAACGCAATTCCCAAGTTTTCCAAGTTCCAAATCCCAAGTTTTCCAGCAAGCCATCTTCTTTCCAGAGGTCCAAATTCCACTTTCCAAACCAAAGGCCTATATTTCTGTTTCTAGTAATGTTTCCTCTTTCCCAAGGTGGCCAGGTCCTGTCATGTCGACCTTCCAGTCTACTGCCCATTCTGGGGCCAAAGACCTTGATGGCATGCTTTCAACTCTGCTTTTTTTTTTCTTCCAGTTTTTATCCTTTCGTGCCAGACTCTACCCCCAGTGCTTCTTTTCTCATTTCCTCGTTTGCCTTCAAGATGTGCATCATCCAGGCAATTTTTGGTTGGCGTGCCTTCCCAGCTGTGCCACCTGGTTACAATGGGTCATAGTAAGAGCTCAGTAAAATATTTCATAAGAGCTGGCTGCGGTGGCATGTGGTTTTAATCCCAATCTAGGACCGGAAGCTGAGACTGGGAATCACTTGAGTCCGGGGGTTCGAGACCCACCTGGGGCAACATAGTGAGATCTTGTCTCAAAAAATAGCTGGGTGTGGGAGTATATGCCTGTCATCCTAGCTACCTGGGAGGCTGAGGTTGGGGATCGCTTGAGTCTGGGCTACTCCAGCCAGGGAGAGTCTGCAGTTATCCAGGCAGAATAGCAAGACCTAGTCTCAAAAAAATTTTTTTTTTCTTAAATAAATTGTCCTTTAACACCCCTCACCCACTCTCAGTGCAGAGAAATAGAGGCCTCACTTGTCTTTATCCTGTGATGTTTGGGTTGGCCCCAAGGCCAAAGTGAACCTTGCTTATTACCAGTTTTCTCAAAGAAGAGTCACTTCTGGTTTTAATTGACTCCTTTGATTTCAGAGATCAGGTCACTAGCAGAAGTGAAGAGAGTAACATACTCTCTCTTGTACTTGGGTTTAAGCTCATCTCCCATTTCATACCTTTACCTCTGCACACCCACTCTGGCCATCCCTACAGGTAGTGCCATGTCCAGACCAGTGCCAGGCACTGGTTGCAGAGGCAGCAGGCAGGCCTGGACTCAGGCCCTCAGGTGTAGCAGCAGAGAGCTGGCACACCTTGACATGATGAGGAAGGGCCTCTTTGTTATAGAAGAATGTGGCTACTGTGCTGGCTTCAGTGACACTGTTGCTCCTGTTTGACCCAGCAGAGGACTGTCCATTTTCCTCTTAGTTCAGGTCTATATTCCTCACCTCTCTGAATGCCCTAGGGTCTAGGAAATAGCTTGCTGTGGCAAGACAAACTCTGCCCTGGAAGCAAGAGGCTAATTGCCCCAACTGCTCCTCAGGCTCATTTTCAGACTTCAGACAAGACCAGGAAGAGGTTCCATGTCAGAGGAAGCATTTATTAGTTCTGCTTGGAGATTTGGTTCTGAGGACTGCTTTCCAAGTCTCTACCACAGTGTGTCTTCACACCAACCCCCCTCCCTCACGTCCCCCCAGCTGAGAAACCTTTTCTCTCTGTTAACTCTCTCTTTTGTCTCCACACACCTCTATCCAGAGGATCTCTGGAAGCTGCCCCTCTGTTCAGCCTCTTGACCTCCTTCCCCTGGTGATTTTTCTACTATATCCTTAACACAGCCACTTGCAGTCACCACCATCTCCCACTGTTGTCGTTATTCTTCCTAAGATGTCAAGTGGTCTTTATCATTCTTTATTCAAAAATGCCCAGGATCCTCATCTCCCCCTAACAAGGCTTCCATGGGACAGTCCTCTATTTATTCAACCCTAGGCCCTTTTATAAACTCTTGGTCCAGCCAAAATGAACCCCACAGACAATTTTGCACCCACTGCCTACATTTCACACCACTCAGGCCTGACCTTGGAATTCCCCTCAGCCTGGAATTCTCCAAGTCTTCTCATTCAAAGGGCTAAGACTGGTTCTTGTGTCATCAAACTCTAGAGCACCCCTCCCCTTGCCAGGATTTGGAAGTGCTGCCTTATGGGAACTGATTTCCAAGGGCAAGTTGCCCGAATGCAAGACCTTCACAGTGCTGCCACAACATGAATATGGGACACAGATGGTGTCAACCTAGAGAGAAGGGGCTTGTACCAGAGTGTCCTGGGATAGGCTCACCTTTCTCTTACCTAGACCAAAACAATTTTACTTATCCTCATGTCACTGTCAGTCCTCATTTATGAATGGGCTGATAATCCAGTAGTGGATTATCAAGAATGGTGATGATCCTTGCTTCTCCTTCTCTTCCTCATCCTCCCTACCCCTCCCCTTCATGTTTGCCTACTCCCTTCCCCCCACAGGCTTGTCATGTACTCCTTTTCCAGCGAATGAACTGGAGAAATAGGAGAAGGTGTAATGTGAATCCATCCATGCTGCTGGTAGGGAGCTCTGCAGAGTAACTTAGTGGGAGAGAAGATTGAAGTTCACAAATGTCAAAACCCTGGAAGGAATAGTTTCCCTGTCCCCATGGATAACTGATACTACTTGGTGATAGTAACCATGCCCCCACCTCTGGTTTCTCTTTGCTCTGTCTTCAAAGTGAAAACAGCCTCCAAGGCAGAGCCAGCGGTCCTTCTTTCCCATCATTTCAGGGGGCCGGGTGAAACGGGGGTGGGATCCTGCTCTGTTTTTGTCTAGCAGTGTGATTTTAGGCAAGTCCTGTCTCTCTGGGCCTCACTTTCCCCCTCAGCAATATAGAGAATTAGATCAGATGATGTGATGTCACCGACTGGTGGCTGGTCATAAGTAGTTCAGTTCTAGAAGGGGTCACAAGTAATGCATCACTGCTACTACTACTTCTTTAAATATATGGGGTAAAGTGGTTCAGTGTTGCTAATTTTCTCACATCCTTAGACCTTTCTGGATGAGAGCAAGGCAGGTTCCAATATGCACAAAGCTTGGCTAAGCAGTGGAAGTGAGTAGTACATATTCAACACTAGACCAGGTCATCTCCAGAGCCCCTTCCTGCAATGGAATCCTGGCTTACATGCAGCAGTGGACAATGACTCTTGAAACGTAAGGCCTAGGGGTGACACAAATTGTTTAATGTCACCCCAATGTGCTATTAGTGGAACTGAAGCTAGAGCCTCTTTCCAGAGAATTCATTCCATCAGGACCTGTGGAAGCGTGGCCTTTGTGGACGACTGAGGTGGAATGAGGTTTCTTCCTTCCCAAAAGGCTGGACCTCCCCAATTCCAGAACGACCCTTGTCTTGGGCTTTGAGCAAAAATGAGAACAGTGAAACCAAAGCTGCCCACTCCCTCTGCTGTGTCTGACATGGTGATCCCTTGCCCTGCTCTCAGCTGTCAGCTTCCTTCCCAGTGATCCCCAGGACCACCCATGCAGACAGGAAGTGTGCTGAGCCTACTCAGAGCCGTCAGTTACAATGGTGAGGCAGGTCATTGGTGAAGGGAGGCAGCAGGGAGAGATGTATTACATTTACATTTTTCTAAATTGAGCTGGAACCAGGGCCCAGCCAGCATGGGGGAAGGGCAGTGAGGTGAGGGAAGCTGGGAGTGGGGAAATGCTGGACTGCAGCCTGAGGAGGGGCCTGGGGGCTAGGGGAACTACCTCTGGGCAGGGCGGTGGTGGGATGGGTTGGCTCCAGACAAAGAGAAACCTGAGAGTGAGGGATTAAGCTGGAAAAACCTGTGAGGGGAGCAGCCAGCTTTCGAGGGAATCTCCAATATCAAACCCTTTTCCTGAAGAGCTTACTAAAAAGGACTTTAAGGGTAGCCCCCCATCCTCCATCTCTGAGGGGAGGAAAGAATGCTGGCCCAGGGGCAGGCCACTGCATTAATCATTACTGTCCCCAACCTCAAAATTATGCTTCAAAGCTCCTTTCCTGCAGCCTCCTCACAGCCCAGTTGTGGAGTTTTCCTCAGGGCCTGGTGAGAGGAAATTCTTCAGTTGCTCCAAGAGCTGCAAGCTCATACCTTTGGATATGGAGCAGTTTGACTTACAGAGTGGAATTTGGCATAAAAAACCCTTTAAGAGGAGTTTGGTGACAAATTCCAAAAGAATTTCTTGATAAGGTTTTACCACCATTTTATAAGGTACTTGCAGGATGCAATTGTCAGCTTTTCTCACCTGAAGACCAGTAATCTAGGTTTGTGTTATTCACCAGATGGTAATGGGAGTCATTTGAGGGCAAGATTTTCATCTTACTTATTCACAACTCCTAATCACAAGAGCACACAGTAGGCACTCAATAAATGTTTAAGGAAAAAAGAAGAAGAAGAAATGAAAGAAGTGATCTTACAGTGAAGTCCTTGGGGATAAAGTGACTCTATAGTCATCACCATCCATCAAGCTACCCAGACACCCAGGTTGAGCTGACATAAGTGACAGTCTCCCCTCCTCCACTTTTAAACTCAGCCCTATAGGCTCCATGATTCCTTACTTTGAAGTGTTTGTAATTGGTTAAACCTAACCTCCTAAGGGCAGTCTTTTATAGCAGCAGAAATAGATGGGTATGTGAAGTTACCTGAGTAGTTCAAAGACAGTCTCCTCAGTTGGCCAACCTCTGGGATGGTAATTCATGGTTTCCCAAACCCCAGTGACTTATACATAAGACAGGGAAAAAGACCAATGGAATGGACCACTTCCAGTAGCATTGATTACACAGTCCTGGAAATAATCAGGTAAAAGTGGCCAGTTACTAAAGAGAGAGTAGAAGATGTGCACTTCAGCCAGGGGTGATCTGAATGACACCCAGGATTCTGTTCAGCTCTGAAACCCTTTAGTCATAGCTGGTAGGGACCACACTGGATAATGTTCTAGTTTTCAATAGTGGCTAGATGTATAAAACTAGTCCCACGGATGCCTCAGCTATAAGAAAATATTCCAGAATAGTCTACACAACCCTCAACACTGAGGCCTGTGTATTCCCCAAATATGTGCACTACCAGGCGATGGCCCAAAGATCCAGGAAATTCCTTTCCCTGAGCCATCCTGTTTACCTAAACTGAGTCATCCTGCTGGATAGCTGGATAATCAGGCACCTGCCATCTTCTCCAAGTAGCATTTAAGCACAATTCAGGCAACACCCAGAGACTATTATAGTATTTCTGGAAAGTAGGGGGAGTCACAGGTCATTTCTCTCTTTTTGCTTCAGAAGCGACATTGTTTGGTATTATCTGTACTAAGAGTCCCTCCATCCATAACTATGTGAGGAAAAAGGCAAGGGTGTTGCTTGATCCCTCAGTGCTGGTGCCCAGTTAATATTTGAGCAATGAAGGCAGGAAGGAACCCATGAGGGAGTCAGTGGAAGGCAATCTGTCAGTTTGAAACTCAGAGAATGCTCTCACTTTCCCATTTCTTTTCTCATTGTAACAACCAGGAAGCTCAGGGCAAGTTTTGCTGCTGAATCAGAGCCACATCTGGGTGCTTAGAGTTTGCATATTTGTTTCTCCCTCCTTTCTCTGTTATTTACTTTTTTTCTAAAATTCTATAAACCTAGTTGTGTTTTCTTTTCACTGACTGTTCCCAGTCTTTTGGGAAGATGTAAGGGTAGAGCAAGAATGCACATCAAGGTCCTCAGTCATGCTTTGCTGTGGCAACTTTTCCCAACACCATTAGTTTTATTGCCCTTCTATTTCAGTGATTGGTCACCAGGGCCAAGATGGGTCCATGGGAGCATGGGAGCATGGGAATATGGGAGGAAGGATGGATGGATAGACGGTCTTCACATTCCCATTTGACAGATGGATAAAGTAAACACCAGTGAGTAAACCAGGCCATTCATTTGTTCACTCAGTAAACATTACTGGAAATTCACCAAGCTGTTCTCTGAGGATGGGAAATGGAGCAGTAGATCTCATCAAGTTCATTCTTTCCAGTTTTAGGTTGCTGAAGAGGGTCCACGGATTGAGATTTTTGAGGTTGCATGAATACAGGCCAGATGGGAACAAGTTCACAAACAGCAGGGACTGACGAGATGTGTGTGTGTGTGTGTGTGTGTGAGAGAGAGAGAGAGAGAGACAGGAGGCACACTGGAGATAAAAATATCTGTACAAATTGAGAGTGATGCTGATAAAATTTATTATCTCATTAATATATTAGAAATCAGATTGGAGAAGACCCTTGAAGGAAACCTGAGATGCATGAGATTAGTGAGGGCGGGGGAAGGAGTGTTGTGTCAGGGTTGAACTTATACTTTTTATGTGGTGAAAGAACAGGGAACTTGGTTGACTTCAGAAATGATCTGTTTCCCAGCTTCATCCATTACAAAGTTTGTGGTCCTGAGAAATGATTTCACCCCTGCGAGATACACATTTCACTTGAAAAATGGAAATAGTAACTCAATGACCCTGAAGATTAATTTATCAATGGGAGATCATGCTATCTGAATGTGGAAGATATTTTAGGAAATGTTGGTTGATGCTGCATGACCTCTGAGGTTTAGGAGTCTTTCTCAGGGAATAGGGAAAGAGAGGATTGGGCAGATTTTTCCAGAAGACCATAGCGTCCATGCCTTTAAACTCCTTGAGAGTCACATTCTCCTGCCCTTTTCTATGGCCACCAACAGGGGTCACTTTTGGAGACTCCATGACACTCGCTTCTGTTCCTAAGACAGAGATGAGAACTCCCAACACTGGATCTGTCTGTATCACACTATCAACCCGAGAGCCACTGTTATAATGAAACTGACTTTTTAAGTATCAGGACTGTCCAGAAGCCATGATCCTTCTCTTGACAGCTGAAGAGACTAATACAATAATTGCCTACTTCCCTTATACATGGCTTTGTTTTCCAAGGTTTTAGTTACTGGTGACTAAGAGGTTAAGTTTATCATATTTTTGTATGTTTAGGTGGAAGTATTTGCGGGGCTCTATACTCTCTTTATTTTCAGGCATCCATTGGAGATCTTGGAATGTGTCTTCAGGGTATAAGAGGGAACTACTATATCTTATCATTCATGTGGGGGTGAAGAAAAAGCTGGAACTGAGTCTCCTTTAATCACTAAGAAATGAAGAAAGTATGCCTTGCGGAGCTACCCCAGAATTGCATGGGTCTGTATGTCATCAGCTCCTAATACTGAAACTTTTTACTTCAAGCCTGTTCCTTCCTGTATGAACTTCCAGGGTTTCTGACTTGAACTCTATCCATTGTATAAACCCCAGGTGGGATTCTGTGCAGATTGAAAGGGAATTCCACTTATTGTCTTTATTTCCTAAGTAATTTGTTTGTGAATTTGATTCAGTGAGTTTGCAGGAAAGAGCTTGACTACCAACCATGTTGCAAACCATCAGATACCCCCTTTACTTGTACTTCAGATCATGGGTCAAGTCTCCAGGAATCTACTGGTGAGAGTATCTTCTGCTCCATTACACTCCACTAATGCTACCATAAGAGTTCAACTCCATGACATAGCAGGTTCCTTACATGGCCCTTTGCCCCACTGCAGACCCTGAATGCTTAGAAGATGACCTGTTACCCCTTCATCTTTGTTGCCTAAGAGTGAGTCTGGTGCCTAGTGGATAGGCAGAGAGAATATATAGTAGGCACTCTAGTGCTCACTGTGCTGCAGGATGTAGACAGCTCAATAAATGCTTGCTGGATGCATGCATGGATGAATGGATGGGTGGGTGGATGGATGGTAAATCATAGACATTGAGAACCTTCTTATATATCTATCAAGACTTCTCTTTTCCTAAGAAATAGAGGCCTATGATGGGGCACCAGTTTTTGCTCTTTTTTTTTTTCTCATTATCTCTTCTTTCTAACGTGATCAATTAATGCTTGCAATGCTCTCTTTTTACACCAGACCTCCAGTGCTGAACATGCTGGCTTCCTTTACCCCTAGGCAAAAGAGATTGCTATGTTCAGAGTTGAAATATGGACTGATAAAATAATGATCTTTTCTTGCTATGTTTTTATGTAAGTGTTTATGTAAGTGGGTTGGTCTAGCTGAACTTTTCCAGTAACTACCTCCTGAATTAGGAGACAAGTTCACACCAACATGTGTCCTCCTATTCCCCTGCCTTCTCAGTGGCTCATAAAAAGGAAGATTTTCAAGGCCCCGGTTTTTAATTCCTTTAAGTAGACTGTTGCTTTAATCAAACTGTAGAAAACTTTAAAGAACATAGTTATTAGAATTAGACTCTCTTAACTGACTGTATGCCAAGGTCTTTCGAAGCCTCCTGTAAGAATTCCAGTACTGAGAACCTCTCCATGAAGGTGTCACTTCTTTATGTTCCCATGGACCTCACCATCTCTACGTGTGATGCTTTCAGTCCATACATGTTCGTGGTGTACCTCTTTTTGTGCTCATTTTTTGTGTACAGCCTGTGTAAATAAGTTTGTATTTATGAAACAGACAGCCTCTGCCTGCTTGTTATGGAAGAGCAGCCACCTCAACCGTAAGGACTCAGACAGGAACACAGCTGTCTGTGGTCTCCCAAGAGCTTGTCATCTAGGAGGCCAGCCAAATATAGAAAAGTGACACGTGCCTGGCAGAGGGGGAGTCAGGTGGTGCCCAGTTCTGCCAGGGTGCAGTGGTGAGAAATGGGGTTGAGGAAAGTCTTTAAGAAAATAGGTTTAAGTTGAATCTACATGAAAACATGGCAAGTCCCACAGCAAACACAAAGACAGTGATGTTATGTACAAAGTTCCAGAAATGTGGAAAACTTGATGAGTTTGGGGAAATAAAAATGATTAGGAAGCAAGTTATACTGGTCTCCAAAAAGGCAGCTAAATGTTAGCCATGAGCATGGTGCATGCTGGGAGGAGATGTGTGGGCAAAAATAAAGTAGGGGCCAGATTGCCAAGGGTCTTGAATGCCAGACCAAGGATTTGGATGGTGTGTGTGTGTGTGTATGTGTGTGTGTGTGTGTGTGTGTGTAATTGGAAAGTGGATATTTTTACTGAAGATTTTAAGCAAATGAGTAAAAAGCCAGAGTTGTGTCAAGAGTTTTTCTACCAACCCTGGCCAGTCCACTTTGTTTTCACCAATATGCTATTTTTCTCCTCTAAGTCAGGAATGTCCTTGCTGGTTACCATCTTGTTTAGTTCAGCCTCCTCCTCCTTGTTATTCTAACCTAAGCCCAGGTAATGAAAGCCAAGATTTTAATTGTCTCCAGCATCAGGCAGTACCGACTGGTGGTCATTTTTCAAAGGCCCCTGCTTTCTGGAAACTGAGGAGCGAAATCAATGGTATATGTGTCTAAGAGCATTTCCAGTCTCTGTGCTCTCAACTTGGCCTTTCTGGAGCACTTTACATCAGACTTTGTGAAGATTTGGTTGAAAATCAACTGATAGATTCCTCCATGATTGGTTTGGCTAGGTTTAATCTGTTGCTGGTCGGGCCAAGCTGGCTTCTATTATGCAGTGTGCTGAGATTTCCGGTCTCTCTCTTCTAGTGGGCCTGGCTGATTTTTGAAGCCAACCTTGGTGAAGGCCAGTATCACTGTGTCCTGTGAAGTGAACCCAGAAGGACACCCATCCCATACTGCATTTAGATCTTTGTACTAAAAGGAACAGTTCTTGTAGTTGGTATTTGCTAGAGGGTTATGGTTATAATCCCTCTCCCCACCTCCCCCAACCCCCCAACACCAAGATAAAGCAAAGTTTCCTTTTTGTTTCTGCCTCTTTGAGTTATTTCCTAGACATGTGCCAGGTACTTGTAGCCTGAATCTTCAGTGATGGTGCATCTTAAAGACCAGCTTCTCCTGGCCCAGAGCACTCTGTGGAGACATCAGATGTCATACGGGAAGGCCTGGCTGGCCTTTGCTGAGCATACGCTTTTGAGATTGTCTAGGGTTGTGCTTATAGCTTATACCATTTCATGGTAAGGGGCAGAGGAGACACTGTTGTGGGGCTGGGGTCATCTGTGGGTGCTGTAGGGAGTCATCTCTGGGAGCTAAATTGTGTGAAGAAAAAAGAAACCAAGGTTGAAGAATCTGAGAAGGTAAAGCGCAAGCCCAGGGCAACTCCAGCTCAGATTGTCTCTGTCTTCGGAGCTTGTGATAGAAAGCAGAATAAGTACAATCAGGTTTTCCATCTAGACCTGAAGAGGCAATGGATTTCTGAGCACTTTTGCACAGGTGTGCTGAGGGAATGCTCTAATGTCTGAGGCCCTCAGAAATCACCTGCCCCTTCCCTGCCCATCAGTCTTCAGTCTGAGCCCTCCTGGGGCTTGGGAGAGTTAGCAGCTTCTATGGGGGGAGTCTCTCATGAGAAGAACATTTGCCCTGTAGAACTGAACTCATTCAAATCAAGAAGACCAGCTCAGGACCCTAGGCATAAAGATATGGTTTATATAGGTACTTAAATACAGGCATGCATTTTACAGGTTTTTAAAACCAGTCTAACATCTGTTTTGCTTTCCTTGTTAATTCCACCCCTGACAACCCTCTGCTCTCACCCCCACTCCTGACTCTAAAGTGAATTCCTCAGCTGATGCATTTAAAAGATGTGATATACCCTGCATCTTGACCTGGTGCCCAGAGTTTGATGTCTCCTCCCCACCCCCACCCCTCTCCCACCCCAGACCCTTCAGGTCAGCCAGCTAGCCTGGCTGTCATCCCAAGGCCCCAACCCTGACACATGGGCACCGCTGGTACATCCTGCCACCGCTGGCACCTGCAGCTCCAAGGCCCTGCCAAGCAGCCGCTGGGCATCAGGGTTGTATCAGCAAGAGCAGTAACCCACAGCTGTGGGCCTAGGCTGAATGCCAAATCAAAAGTGCTTGAGCTGGATAAAGATCCATGCAGGTTCTGTCCATTTGCATCTTCCACTGTGTTCAGGCTTATTTCTCAGTAAAAATATGTTTTCATCTTTCAAAGACTTTTTCTGTGTATTTGGATCATGGTTTCTTATTCATTATTTGAATACCATAGAATCTTGAAGCTTGCTCAAGGGGCTAGTATCTCAGCAAAAAAGACCTGAGGGAATTTAAGCCAGTGTATTCAAGTTACTGATGAATATGCTGACACCCACCGAACAGACTGTCCCAAGAACTTGTATGGGTGAGACATCCAGGGCGAGCTAGACCTTCGTACTGTCTACTTCTCGCATCTTTAATTAGTGTCTATTTAGTGTAGCAGTATGCGGCCCACATGTAGTCACCGTTACCCATTCCTATTTATTACCATAAAAGTAAACTTACACCTCATGGGGGATATTATTGAAAACTATTGAGTGACAGGCATTATTTGAAGCACTTGTTCTAGGTGTCATTTACCTTATGACACCTGTCAGGTAGATGTTGTCATCCTCAGTTTACAATAAGAGTAATAGCCACGGAGAAGTTAAATAACTTGCCCTTTCAATGTAACCTATTCTCGTTGCCAATTGTAGGGGCAAGCATCAGGCTCACCAATCTGTGTAGGTTCTTTATTGGTTTTAGCAGTTATACAGACACACCAGGCAGAACAGGGCCAGGGCTGGGGCAGTGGGGGGGAGGGGTCTGCTGGAAGTTAGGTGAGTTCCCCAGCTCCCCAGGAATCTTCACACTTTCTTTGGACTCTCTGGTGTGCTCCTGTGTTCTCTCATGCTTGAAAGGGTGCTCTCCTGTACTCTTTGTGCCCCTTCCTCCCCTCTCTCCAAGCCCTAGGTGTGCACACTTATGCATGCACACCTACTGGGCCACATAGCCATGGGGAAGATGCAACACCACAGGTTGCTGGCTATGCAGGTCAACGGAGGAAAAAGTCTGGCCAACTCTATTTACCCTACAGATTAGTCTGTGGGGAGGTCCTGTTTCCCTGTGCCTTTCTGTGGCCATAACTATGTGGCATCAACAAGTACAAACAGAGTCACTGGAGTGGATGGGGCCCCCAGCTTCCTAGTGGGCAGTGAAGGCACCTGTGAGGGTGAATCACAGCACCACACGACAGTGACTGTAGGGAGCATGACCTCAGTTGGGCGGAGGCTGGCATCAGAGGGGAGGCCCAAGAAGATGGTATCTTGAGGGTGTGGTGAAGTTTACTCACTGGAGATGAGTGCTTGAGCACAAATGCTGGGCAAGGATCTCACGCATTCAAGGAAACACTGGCAGAATGCGGAGTTCCCAGTGGTAGGAAGAGAGCCTGATAGTGTAGGGGATGAGGGTTGATGAGGGATGAGGGGATGAGGGATGAGGGAGATGAGGCAGAGAGGCAAGTTGGGAGCAAGTGTGGAATCGCTGTCTCCAAAGATGAGAAATTTGAGTTGTACCCTGTAAACAGAGGGGACCCAGAGAAAACTGTATGAGTAGATATGTGACAGGATCAGATGATGGGGTTCTGGACTGAGCAGACTATAGAGGCCAGAGGATATTGGCAGATAAGGACAGACAGAAGGTGGCTGCAGTTGCCCAGATGGAGTTGATGAGGGCCTGGGTGCCTTATAACCTTTAGGTGGGCATGGACTGCCTCCACACCCTTCCCACACAGCTTCTGTAGCCTGGAATGTTCTCTTTAGTTCGATCTTCCTGGAAGAAAGCTTAGGTATTCTATGTGGAGACTCTCCTTATACCCATCCCAAAGAGGCTGGGGCTACTCCCCTTTGCATCACCATAGTCTCACATTCTTTCTCCTTCAGCAAACATCAAACCTTGTTGCACATCTTCCCCTCTTCACCAGCTCTTGGGAGGTAGGACCAGTTCTTTGCCTGCTTCATACTTGATGTGCTACCTCATAGCTAGTGAGCTCTCAGTAATCTGTGGGTATGAAAAGGGGCCTTATTTGGGCAATGTATTTTTAAGTTTTAAGTTGTCAAGGTGGCAATCTATGGCCCATGGGCCAAATACCATCCATTTTCCTTGCTGCTTTTGTAAATAAAGTTTTTTTGGAACACAGCTGAACCCACTTGTCATCATCACTTTTGTCTGTAGCTGTTTTCACTCCACCAGGGCAGCATCAAGCCTGTGGTCTGCAAATACAACCCAATCTGCTCCTGGGTCTGAGAAAGTCTTACCTGCCTTTGTGTCCACTGACTGGGAATAATGATTAGAATTCAGGGTGATGCAAGAATCCAGGTTTCTTTCCTCACAGTTCCTGCCTTTGCCTGATACACAGCTTTCTCCCAGGATATGGAGAAAGAAATCCCAATTTGTGGGGCAGAGACCATGTGGAAAAGAGAACCCACTAAGACCAGAACAGCAGTCAGAGGCTGGCCCAGTTTATCCTGCCTCTCCTTGCTGAGGCTGCTCATGATATTCTCTCTCCTAGTCATCCAGTTTGGCTTTGTTACCCTCTTCGTGGCCTCCTTTCCTCTGGCTCCTGTGTTTGCCCTGCTCAATAACGTCATCGAAGTGCGACTGGACGCGAAGAAGTTTGTGACTGAACTGCGACGGCCGGATGCTGTGAGAACCAAAGACATTGGTATGTCCCCTGTAGAGTGCCTACCCCCCATCCTCTGTGCCCTTCCCTCTGTCTGGCCCTTCTCTGCCACCCTCTCTGCATGTCAGGAGTTAAGTAAGAGGGCTGGGACGCAAGTCCTGGCCTCTCCACCCTTCTGAGTGGCTCATCTGCATCTCCTGAGGGTTTGGGAGGCCTGGGGCACCCTATTTCCCACTCCCAGTTGTCTCCCTGGATTCTAGGCAGGGGGTCCCTAAGCCTTTCCAGACAAGTCTATTCCTGGGGCCCCCTGGGTAACCTGCATGCCAGTCATCACCCTGAGCCAGACACCCCGCTCTGTCTTACAGGGATTTGGTTTGACATTCTCTCCGGAATTGGCAAGTTTTCTGTTATTATCAATGTAAGTGCTTCTGTTCGTCACACCCCAATGCTGTGGGAGGGACTCTTGAGAAGAGCTGAGGTCTTCAAAGAGAGAAACCAGCCCTTATACCCCCCAGCCTTTTCCATCTGGACCTTGATTTGAGACAGCCCCCTGATAAATCACACACACATGCCTCCCAACTCAGCATTCTATCACCAGAGCTGAGACTCTTTACTGCTGATTTCACTAAGAAAGGAAGGTAATTACCTACCAGAATGCATACCTGGGCCTTAAGAATCAAAATCAGATCTTTCTTCAGAGCCAAGAATAATGAGGAAAGAATTCCACGAATCTACTCTTTCCTCACTTTCTCGGCTCCTGTGGTAAACAATACTTGGCACCTCACCCAGGCCCTAATTCCTAATTACAGTTCCTCTAAGTTGTCAATGCAAAGTCTTAATTATGCCTTGGACTCTGGTGCTGAGTAGGTTAAGATAGGACATGGAAGAAGGGGAGTCCCACTTCCTGTGACCTCCTTAAGTGCCTTGACAGACATGTCCACATTTCAGAGGAAATCCTGCCGGGCCCACGCCAGCAGCAACTTTGGCTTCAACATTCTGTGTGGAGGGTGACCAGGCAGGGTCCCCTTGTGCATATGCCCAGAAAAGTCAGTGGGCTTGGTGTATATCCAGAAAACCATGGCCCATTTTCCCTGGGGAGGGCTGGTTCTCTATTTAGAACATGTGCAGTGGCTGTAAGAGGAGCACCAGAGAGGGTCAGCCATTGCATTTCTGCATGTTTGACTAGGAGGCACACATCTTGAGACTGAGAAATAAAGTGCAATTTGGAAAATAGATCAGGGGCTACTTCGGAGTTGTGTCTACTGGAAAAGAGGCCCCAAGTGCTAAGCACTTTCCACTGATACACGCAATCACAGGAAGTTTTATTTCCCTAGGCACTCTCAGACATCTTATCTATAAAAATGGGTGAGAATAATAGCAGTATCCACCTCACAGGCTCATTCTAGAAATTAAGTGGAATGATGAAAGGAACTGTAGCAAGGACTTAGAAAACTGTAGCTTTGATTACGGTAAGTATGTTACTCATTGTCAAATATGGTTAAGGCCATCCACACTTCTGTATACATTTAGAAAACAATGCCCAAACCACACTTTTAAAAAGGGCTTGAATTATGGGTGCAGAATACAGTATAAACAGCTGCCAGAATGATTTAAGATTTTCTTTGCAGAAAGTACCTCCGCATTCAAACATGCAATCACTCATTTGTCATTTGGTCAACTCCATAGACATTTATAGAGTGCTTAAATATGCCAGATGCTGGCTGGGCATGATAGTTCCGCCATTCCTTCCCCCTTAATGTCACTTTTCCTAAGTAAAATGGATGCAAGAACAGCCTCCATTACAGGATGTGCTAAAAAGGTGTCAAAATATAATGGTCAGACTAGAGGACCTGTGGCCAGTTTCCTTGGTTTTCCTGGCTTCCTGGCTTCCTGGTGTCACTCAGGAGCAGATGGACATGGTCACTCACTGTCCTTGCCCATAGCCCTGAAGTGGTATTTTCTCAGAAAATTTTAGACCCTGTTGTGGCTTGGCCAACACCAGTGTCAGTTCAGATATCTCAGAGGTGATTTAATCCAGTAAAAATGGCTGCCCTGGCATAGTGTCCTCTGCCCCACTGAGTGTCATTCACTCTCTTGACAGCCATGGTCTGGTAGGTTTACTTAAACCTATCACATAGGACACAAAGGTGATTCTGCTGCATGAGCTCAGGAAGGAGGCACCGAGTAGGTTAGGATAGGACATGGAAGAAGAATAGTCCACCTCCTGGAAGAGCTGAGCCCTTTTGTGTCAGTCAGAGCAGTGTCTGTGGATGGGGAGGCCAAGGGGGATAGTTTCTCAGTCAGCTGGACCCTGTGTCAACTGGAGGCTTCTCTAATGCATGTGACTTTGTACCTCAGGCTTTTGTCATTGCCGTCACCTCCGACTTCATCCCCCGTCTGGTGTACCAGTATTCCTACAGTAACAACGGGACGCTGCATGGCTTTGTCAACCATACCCTTTCCTTTTTCAATGTCAGCCAGCTGAAGGAGGGAACACAGCCTGAAAGCTCACAGTTTGACCAGGATGTTCAGTTCTGCAGGTAGAGTAATTGAAAGGAGATCAGTTGGGATAGATTCATGGGATGGGTGATCTATAATTACATCTTTCTCCGTTCCCTCTATCTTCTACCTCTCCTCTTCACCAGACATCATTTTGTTGAATTAACAAACATTTGTTGAATGCCTTTTGCTATAGGCTGTGAAACAGTGAGTATATAGCCTGGTTTTTAGTATCAAGTTGTTTATAAGTTCTCTAGTTGGAAAAGAAACAAGCAGATGAATTAGGGAATAGCAGATTATTTAGTGATTATATCTAGTACATACTATGAGCATGATGCTAACTCATAGATGAGGAGGAGCTAGGCTCCTAGGGGAACCTTGAGGAGTTGTAAGACACACACAGAGCATTCTAGGTGGGGAGTGGACGTGGGCAATGTCATGGGGGTGAGATGAATTCGAGGCATCATATAAATATTTAGGTGTTAGGCAATGTAAAGAGTGCTTGGAAGATGATAATTGGGAATAATATGGGGGACACAATATGTGTAGAAACTACTGGGATAGTATAAGTCAACACACTGTTGAATTTGAGTGGGTAGGCTGAAATAGACAAAAAGGAGACTTCAAATTTTAGGGATTTTAATGTGATGCAATAGGAAGATAAAGATTTTTTAGTGCCAGGGAATGATAGAATAAAAGATAGGCCTAGGGGCATTGATCTGCTCTCTAAGGAAGATTGACTAGAATTGGGGAAACTGAGGAAGGGCATCATCCTTCAGACACCATGGTGGGCACAGACCCAGGGTGGGGAGAGAATTTGGAGGAAATGAGAAGATGAGCTAATTTATATGTTAGTGACTAGGGACATAAGAGCATTAAGGACATCTTCCATATTTGGACTGAAGTCAGAAGACTAGGAATTTTGAGTCTGTAGGTATGCTGGAGAAGATGCTAGGAGAATCTTCATGATCCATATGATGAATTTGATTTCAATCATGTTGCATTTAAAATGATGGTAGGAATCCGAGGAACTATTTCTACCTAACTCCCAGACTCAATAAGCTGGAATGCCAATGAGCTCCTAGTTAGAGACATACTTGAAAATGTTTGGAGATGGACCACTGAAGCCAAGGAACAGAGAAGTCTCCATTCTTCCCCCCCAAAGGACAGATACAGAGTGAGCAGAGAAGAATACATCCTTTAACCTTTGCATACTTTGGTGAAATGATTGGATCCATTAGGGACTTGATCAAAAGCACAAACACATGTCAAATATTTAAAAATTGGGACAATTGCTACAACTGTAATCACAATTTGCTAGGAAAATGGGGGGGGGGGACTTTCTTGGATCATTGTCAGTGTTGTATGATGCAAAAGTTCCTTCAAAGAAGCAGTTGTGTTTGCAGCAGTGGAAGTTTTGGACACATCTGCCTTTCTTCTCAACCTGGGACAACTTGCCACTGAGGCTAGTCATTTGTAAGGTGGTCGCTTAGTTTAGACTCACAATCTGTGTTTACAAAAGAGAGAAAAGTAGTTGGCCATCCTAACTCAGGAGGATGAATGAAGCAACTGCACTATTTTATAATTTAAATAGAAACATTTTTCTGGTCTCAGGAGGAAACTTTTGGGTTCAACTCTGGCCAGCCACAAAAAGAATCAAAATCAGGGACCAGTTTCAAGAATAGATGAAGAAATTGTCTCATAAAGATCAATTCACATCAGCCTAGATGTGTCCAGTATTTTTTTTTTTTTTTTGAGACTGGTCTCACTATTTTTGCCTGTGGAACCACAGATTCAAGCGATCCCCAGCATCAGCTTCCCAGGTAGCTGGGATTACAGGCACATGCCACCACACCCAGCTATTTTTTTGGAACTAGGTCTCACTACGTGTCCCTGGCAGGACTCAAACTGCGATCCCTGGCCCTGGCCGCCACTTCCTAGGCTGCCCCTTACAGGCATGTGCCACCCTGCCCAGCTATCCAGTATTTTCATATCAGGGGCTATAAATTGTCTGATTCTTGATCCAAAGTCATGAACAGGCAGATTTGCTACTGGACTCTGCATGGCACAGGGCCACTCCTCCATGTAGCTGGCCTGCCAGGCTGTCTGTCCATGGTGCTGGATTTTGGTCTGCAGATAACAGTTCCACTGTACAGAAGTTCTATCCCAACTTAAGGCCTTTACTGCTCCAGCCAAGTCCATGAGCTCAATCAGCAGGTTCACATTAAACAAACAGGTGCTGCAAGATGAGAATTAGAAAATCATTTTTACGATTGGAAGGTGTCCTAGAAAGAATCTTGTTGAAACTCCTCCTTCTACATAAAAAGAAACTGAGGCTTTGGAAATTGAAGCAGGCTGTAAGATTACAGATGTCTCTAGCAACAGATTGCAAACCTCCATCCCCTGGTCAGTGGGGAGCAATGCTAGTGTGACAGTGACAGTGTCTTTTTCTTTACTTAGTCTAGAAGCACATGTCTCTCCAGAAAACCAAAGGTTCTGTCTGATTTGACCCTAAACATTGGGTGTTCCAGCTACATATATGAACATTCTGTGTGCTTTCTGGGTAGATCAGAGGCTTCAACTGGATTAAACAGAAAGGGTCTTTCATGGCTCTTAGGTTAAAAGCTGAGAGTTAGCCTAATTTTAGGCCAAGTCTAATTCAGTTAAGTTTGCTGCAACCAAATATTCCCCTGTCTCCCAGTTCTATATCAGTGCTGATTATAGTCTCAAGCTATAGTTAACATCATCTCCATCTGAAGCAAGTGATCTTGAAGTAGGTGGTAGTTCCCTAGTGGAAAGTGAAGGTGAATGGATACCACTAGCCAAAAGAACAGATAGGATCCAGGTGTCAGAATGCATATGGCTCAGATGGTGCTTTGTTGTATCTGCCTTCAGAGTCCCTATGTTTCCCAGTCGCTGTGAAAGTTCAGTAGCTCTTCACTGTTTCCCTGCACATAGGCAGGGTCATGGGTTATCTGAGACCCTTAAAATTTTGTCATTCTCTTGCAGAATTATCACTGGATGCATGCAGTATTTTGATCAGGAAAGTACATCCATAGAAAATGCATCATTCCAGGATTAAGCCAATAGGATTTTTGGAAGTCATTATTTTTGTCCTTACTTACCAGTGAGGATTCTAGGTTCTTTATGCAACTATTTTTGAGACATTCTAATAGATTTGATATTAATATTGGCTCCAGCCACAGGACATTCCTCAAGGAGCCTAGATGTAGAAGACAAATAAGTCGTCTACACAACCAAAGCATAGCTTTAATATTTCAAATAGAGTAACGAATTCTCAGGACCCTGAGGAAGGAGACCTTGTGCCTAACCAGACTTAAATATTCAGAGGCAGTCTCAAGGGAGGTGGGACCTGAAAAATGAACAGAGTCCTCAGAGAAATAATCTTGTTGAAACTCCTCATTTGCATGGCCAGGTTCGGCTGGTTGGTGTGTGGGGTGAAAGGAGAGGAGGATCAAAAGGTGAAGAACATATCCTTCTGCTGAGGGCCTAGCCCATCCAGAGCTGTAGCCTGGTGGGAGAACTGCAACCTGGCCTCATGATATAATCCAGAGCTGCCATGACAGGGCTTAGCTATGGTCTGAGTTAGTGGTCTAGAGAGGTTAGCAATGAGAGGCACAGATGGAAGGAAAAGTATAGGCTAGAGCAAGAAGAGCTTGTTGACCATGTTGTGTGCAAGGAGTCCTTCTTGGGGTGATAAGGAACTACTGTGGAGGTGAAGGGGACAGGGATGTGGTCAAGTTTTCATTGCTGATCTCTGACTACAGGGTGTAGACTAGTGGTGGGGCCAGTCTGTCTGTCATCTAGATGTGACATATCTAGAAGGTGCACTTTGGGGACCCCTCGTCCTGGGTGTATGATGGAAAGCTCTGGCTCAGTGAACCCCACTCATCATACTGGATGAATCTGACTGGGTCACTGATGTCTCTAGAGATCTAGGAAGTGGGGCTTAAGTGAATTCCCAAGGCAGGAATTGTTTGTGTCTATAAAAAATAGAAATGAAGGGAGGGGGAGAGAGAGAAAAAAAAAGAGAGAGGACAGAGAAGAGAGAGAGGACAGAGGGGGAGAGAGAGAGAGAAGAGAGAGTAGAGAGAGGGGGAAGAGAGAGAGTCTATACCAAATCCAGTGCTCAGAGTTCCTTCCTTGATGGGAAATGAAGTTTGCCCTGGTTTTCTGGCAAAAAAAAAAAAAAAAAAAAAGTTTGCCCTGGTGTTGGGAACCAGATGACCCTACTTATTCTTAGCTTTTAGTAACCTCTGGAGATAAATGTGGTCAAATCAAACTGAGGTCTCCAGCCTGGCCTCACCAGGGACAGAGGTGTCTTAAAAATAGCAACAGAAGTTAGGACAAGCCTCTGCTGCCATTTCAGATGCATTCCCAGCACTTTTGGAGCAAGTTTGCTTCAGCCATCTTTCTGCTTCTGTGATATCAGCTGCAGGTGTGACCAGTGACTGGTGGGCAGTATCAGGATCACTGCTGCTTGGAGAGTGCATGCAGACTCTGGCTCCTGACTCAGCTGGAGGGGAGCAGAGAGCTCAGTGGGTCAGGGCTTGGGACTCAGAGCTGGAGAGACTGGGCCCTAAAACGTTGAACATTTAGGAACAGCATCCTTGTGTGACTGCTGCCAGGTTTCTCTGCAGGCCTACATTCTATTCTTTCACGTTGCAAGGTCCTGGGGAAAGCCTTTGATGAGACAAGCTCTCTCCTGGCCCACGGCTGTCTCTCCTGTGCTCCTCCTAAAACTCGAGGGAGTCAGCCTTTTCTGGTATTGCTTTTTCTGATGGTTATCAGACACTGGATTAATGTGGTTCTCATTAGCTCCTAATTGCCTGTACCCTTTCCCCTTGTTAAAGGCCAATTTCAGAGGCAGTTTTAAGTAGCTCAAATGGTATGAAAATATTACATGTAATTACTTTCCACGTTAATATGACATTAATCTCCACTGCGACTATTAAAATTTTTTTTATATATATATATATATACCACTGTTTGGAGTTGAGAAATATGTTTAGTAATAATTTATAATGTAACTAAGACCTCATTTGAAAAAAGGAAAACTAACTGGTGATGACTGATTCCAAGGTTGTTATTTAGGCACCTTTCTTGCCCACAGTGATTTTATTGTTGGGATGGAATGTGGCAGATACCACTGTCTCTGGTCACTTCTGAAGTGAGGATGGTAGGCGTAGCTGAGTCATGAGTCTCTCCTTTCTGCTCTTCATTTCTCTATCTATAAATGTGGGATCTTACAATCCCCAGAAATGCTTTTCTTTTCTAAAGGAAATTAATAGCAATGCATACACTGTACTAATCTAGTCCTCTAAAATTTCCAAATATTACAGGCGACCTATCCTCTGTCCCACTTACACCCCTTGCTAGCCTGATCCCAGACATTGTCCAAACAGTAACCAAGGTGCTACATCTGTGTGAATCTTCCCTAGACACTTTTGTTAATCTATCAACACAGAATGAACTTGTAAGGACCTTTAGGGTATTGTTTCATGTGTTTATTCTGTAATAATGAAATATGTTTTGTGCTAGTGTTGGTAATCTAGGTAATGAAGAAATTCAACTCAATATGACTTTTCAGTGATAGAACAATCTAGAGAAAATATTGATGAAGATTTCAAACTAAATTATAATGCTGATTTTTGTATCAGTTCCACTTATGGTGTGTGAATCTATCCCAATTTACAACATAACTTACTTCTCAAGATCAGTATAAAAATACATTTGAGTCAACTGAAAATTGCCATTAATTACATTCTTCTTTTGAAATCATGAACCTTTTAATTTAAAGTGTAATTCTTTTAATTAAAAGTATATACAAGCATATATATATATGCATAAAAGGAAAAGAGACTCTTCTCAGCACCCACCTTTATCATTCTCTCAGTGAAAGACACAATTAAGTTCATCAGTTGCTCTGGTTTTGTTTGTTTGTTTTTGAGGACATTTCTAGCCTTAAAGCTTAATGCTTCTTTAATTAGTGTTTTTAGTTACTCAGTGAGAACTCTTTATAAGCCTGACTTCTTGGGTGAAAATTTGAAAACTATGAAATCTGAAAAATGGAAAGACATCCCATACTCATCAATGGGGAGATGTCTATCAAAATCAAAATCAAAATGTCTATGTTGTCTAAAATGATATATACATTTAACAGAATATCCATCAAAATACCAACAATATTTTTCAAATAATGGAACAAAAGCATTGAAATTCATATGAAATCATAAAGGGAGCAATCCTGAGAAAAAAGGGGAGAAATGGAGACATCACATTACCTGATTTTGAACAATAACATAAGGCAATAGTACAAAAGCCAATAAGATAGTGGCATTAAAATTGACACATGGATCAATGGAATAGACTAAAGAATCTATAGATAAATCCACATACATACCAATACTTAGTTTATGACAAAGCAGCCATGATTGTCAGTGTGAAAAAGAAAGTCTAATGCTGGGAAAACTGGAAATCACATGTAAAAGAATAGAAATTGGACCACAGTCTAATGTCATGTACCAAAATAAATGCCAAATCGATTAGAGATTTAGATATGAGACTTGCAACAATAAGATGCATGGAAGAAAATGTTGATATATGTTCCAGGATCTCAGTGATAAAGGTATTATTGGGGATTTAACTCCAATGGCAGGGGAAAAATAAAAGCAAAAATAAATAATTAGGATCACCTCATATTAAACTTTTGTATAATGAAAGAAAATATAAGTAGATTAAAAATACATTCTTGAGTGGGAGAAAATATTGTGCACATTGCATTACTGATAGGGAGTTGTTGTGTTTTATACACACACACAGAGAGACATTTATGTATACATACAACTCAATTAAGAGGCAGCAGATCTAGGCAGACAGTAGGCAAAGAGGATATCTAAAGGCTGATAGATACATGGAATTATGTCTGCCATTGCTTCAAATAAGAGAGATGCAGGCTAAAACCACAACTGAGATAGTATCTCAGTCTGTGAGAATGGTAAATATTAAAAAGATGCCTAACAATAAGTACTAGACAGGATGCAGAGAAAGAGGAGCCCTACTACGGTGTTGGTGCAGTTATTATGGATTTGGATTTAACTTAGAAAAATGGAAATACCCTATGTCCCAGTCATCCCACTCTTGCATATTTAACTAAAGAACATGAAATTATCAACTTGAAAACCATGTGCTTCACAATGTTTATTGCAGTTAGCTTTATAATAGCTAGGATATGTGAACAACCTAAGTGCCCTCTGATAGAGGATTAGATCAAAAGGTTGTGGTATATCCACATAGTAGAATATTATTCAGCCATAAAAATACATAATGTTGCCATTTGCAGCAAATTGGAAGGGGTTCAAGGGAACACTGTGTAGCAAAACAGAAACATGTTTAGTAATTTAAAATATAACTAAGACCTCATGATAAAGCATGATAAAGACAAATATTGGGCAATTACAAGCAGATGACTTGACCCTTTAAATCAAACACCAGTGGACACTCACAAAATGACAGGGGAGGGGAAGGGAGAAAGGGTCAAGGGAATATCAGGAACAGTGGGATATAGGGGAAAAATTTGAAATCCTAACTTACACTTAAATATAAAGAACCAATGACTCTTGCCAGAGGCTTGCTGGAATCAGTGTTTTTCAAATTATGAGTCCTGTGTAAGTACTACGGGCTAACCGATTGCGCCACTGGAGCTCCGTCAAATTATGAGTCCTGATTCATTAGTGGGTCATGAAATCACTTTAGTCGTTCATTATTAGCATTTCACAGAATAGAAGAAGATAGGATAGAACAGAGTAGGAAGATACCAATGAGGATTAGCATTATTTGTGTAATATTTATTTCAGGGCCATATATGTATGTGTATATCAGTGTAAAATTAAGTTCTTACTGCTGTAGGATACAGTTTTCTAAAAGTTAGCTTTGGAAAGAGAAATGTGAACAGATGTATAATTCATTACATTTCAGTCTCTTGTGTGACTGGTTTACCCCCAGTTCCTAACAGGGTCAGGCTTTGCCTAGGAGCATAGAGATATCTTCAAATAGAATTTTCTGGACATATCTCTGTGTTAATCTTTCCCTAGGTTCTTGATTAGATGGATGTGCCCGTTAGATTCAAAACATGTTTTGGACACTCAGGGAGGGCAAATTGACATTTCCAAAAGCTGTGATGAGTTAGTAGCAGAGATGGAACCAGAATTAGATTATTTATGGATTCTTTTCAGACTGGGAAAAAGAGGGGTGAGCAGTGGCTCTCATTCTGAGGTCAGTGAACAGCTGTTCCTTCATAGATAGAGCTAGAAAACAAGAGAAATGGTCTTTGATTGTAGAAAGAGGGATGGGGCTGGGCCCAGGGAAGGATTTCCCCATGGTGAGGAATGGGCGTGTCTCAGGGGGTCTCGAGAAGAGCAGGGTTGATTCATTCCCTTCAGTCATGGGGTCCTTTTGGGGGGCAGCAGGGGGTGAGGGAGCCTAGGATTCTTCCCATCCTGAGATGTCCTTCCTTGGTTAGCCACGGTCCCCCTCGCTCCCATTATAAGCTGGAGCTGGTGTGTTTTGTCCTCATCCCCAGATGGATAGAATGAATCCCGTGGTGTTTTACTGGGTTGCAGTTAGCTTTGCTTTTCATCCGGATGTCAAACCAAGCCTGCAACAGCTGTGATCAGCTGTTGGAAGAGGGGGAGCTGGTGGGGGGCAGCCTCTGGCGACTTGCCCAGCCATAGCTGACTGCTTAGCATCCACCACTCAGTTTGTCTCTTTCTGTCTCTCTCTGTCTCTTTCTGATGCTATTGCTGTGAATTTTTCTCTTTCTGTGAACACTCGTTTTTGTCTTCCTCCTGTTCTTTTTCTGCTTCCCTCATCATTCCTTAGACAATGAAACCATCTTGCTTGACCATGGATCTTTCAGATTTACTCAGACAGGGGAAGAGGCAGAGAAGCCCCTTTTACTGATGCCACCCAGGCTACAGCTGGGTGTGATCACAGGAAGAGAGTTAAATTCAGGCAGTTTTGGGTTCCCACCTTACTCTACCTCTGACTGGCAAAAGAACATCTCTGAACCTGAGCATATAGTTATCATGATAAGATGAGAAGACTTCCAGAAAAGCTCCCTGCTCAGGAGACTGACTAACCATGACTATTAACCCCCCTACCCCATAGCCCTGACATTCCCACACCAGTTCACTGCGCCTCTAGCTTGGTCACCATTTGCCTTTCCCAGGGCCAGAGGACCCTCTCGTGGTTGCTATCCTAAGCAGCTATCTGGGGACCAGGCCTGGGACTCCTGCTCCTTCACAGAGCTCATGGGCCACAGAGAACTGTATGGGGCAGCTGGGGTACTCTCCTCCCCTCTCAGACACCACAGATGGGTGGGAGCCAAGATAGGTTCACTGTTCTGGGCTCCTCTGAAAGGAGACCCCAGATAGCAGAACAAGCTTTGGGGGGTTATTGGAGAGAATGAGTAGAGAGTAGACACTCAGGGAGGGCAAATTGACATTTCCAAAAGCTGTGATGAGTTGGTAGCAGAGATGGAACCAGAATTAGATTATTTATGGATTCTTTTCAGACTGGGAAAAAGAGGGGTGAGCAGTGGCTCTCATTCTGAGGTGACTCTCATTCTAGAGTGACTTTGGTTTGGGGGGGACCTTAGTTCTTTTAGTTCATGGACATTTGTTGGTTGGGTCATGGATTCCTTCCCTCTGCCTTCTCCTTCCCAAGTCTCAGAGCTGCGGGCTACCTGCTACTTGGACCCTGGAAATTTTACCTAGGGACACTCCCTCTTGGCTCCATCTCATCCAAGTCCTAACAGCACATTTCTCTTTGGGCAGATTCAAGGACTACAGAGAGCCACCGTGGGCTCCGAATCCATATGAGTTTTCCAAGCAGTACTGGTCTGTTCTGTCTGCCCGTCTGGCTTTTGTCATCATCTTCCAGGTATGGTTTTAAGAAGGACAGTCAGTGTGAATCCAGTCTGAGGGGTGACATAGCCAGGTCTCTCACCTGCCCCTAGCCCAGCTTTTAGCAACTCCCTGGAGCAGGGGGCTTTCAATGTAGCAGACAGAAGCCAGGGCTCCCTGCCCCAGCTTGGGTAGGACATACAATCCAGAGAACCCCCATTAATGGACGGACTTAGCAGAAAGAGAATAAAACGCAGAGTAAGGTTACAAGACAGATGTGGAGTAAAGGCAGGGTGGTGATAAATTCCTAGTTAAGCTGAAGACAAGAAAGGCAAGTGGGAAGAGCCATGGGAACCAGAGACTCAGCTCTGGTGCAGACACACAGCCCGGCCTGCTTTCTGCAACCCAAGGGAAGAGCTCAGGTTCTGCACCTTTCTTCAGCGCTCAAGCTCCTGCCTTTGTTCACTGCATGAGCTGAGGCATCTGCTGGGAAGGGCCGGCCCATCCAGCCTCACTGAAAGAGTAGCCTGATTCCTATCTTCCACAATAGCTGTGGCTCCAGTTGCAGGCTGAGATTCTCCAAGCATGGGCCCCACTTCCCCCTGGGGATCCTGTCAGCCAGACTGAGACTCCCTCAGGCTTTTGTAATCCCTGAAGGCAGATCCCTGGAGGGCTCTAAAGTATCTGGCCCCTGGACCCCAAGCCAGGAAGTGGAGAAGCCCTCAGCTAGGCTTTCAGCTAAAGTAGATAGCCCTTCTTCCTCTGGAGAGATGGGGCAATAGATGTGAAAAATGGCTCAGCTCTCTGTCCCCCCTTTCCCCCTGAGGGGGTCTCCTCACTTTACCACATGTCACATCTACTTACTGTGAAGAGATGTTTTAAGAATAAGTCATGATGGAGCCGCCTGAGGCCCCCAGGAGCTTCTGCACCCAGAATATGGTTCCCAAAGCCTTCCCCTGCACCCTAGGGGCCCACAGGGCTCAAGGTCAGGTTGGAAAAGGATTTGGGGCCTGGAAGACAGTGGTGCTCTCATGATCTCTTCTGGCCCTAGTCACTGACTAGGTCTCGGTCTCTGCCGCAAGAAGACATGTGAGTGGAGAGGAAGCCCACAGTGGAGGAGTGTTGGGTGGAGCACAAGGGGGTGTAGAGTGGGGAGGCAGCCAGCGTTCTCTGGCCTCTGCCTGCCGTTGTGACTTGCTCATCACTGAAATGAAAATGCTCCCAGGAGAGAGAGAGTTTTGTGTTTACAAGACTACCTGTGTTTACAAGGTGGGGTGGAGGGGTGTACATACAGCTGCAGGAAGCCATTTACTGGTGTGTATACATGCTTAGAATGAATCAAGGGGAGCTGTGGGCTTGGAGCCCAATACTGTGTGGCTTAGAGAGACCCTGATAGAACCCAGGGCAGGAAAAGGGGACTGTGAGTAGGAGGAAGTTTGGCTGCAGGTAGAACTGAGTGTGAATCCAAAGGTCCAGTCTGAAATAGAGGACAGGGTCAGCCAGAAGGAATAAAGATCTGGCCCAGAGCCTTAGGGCACACAAGAATCGGTCATTTGGTGGGCTGGAGGAATGAGAGAGGCAGTGACTGCCACCTTCCCAGCCCTCTGTGTGCAAGTTATCAACTCATTTGACCCTGACAGCTTCCAAGAGCAATTGGTGCTGTTGTTATCCACTTCTCTACTAGGGGGCACCCAGGGGCAGTAGGCTGTTGGCTAAGATCATCTGCTAGTAAGTAGAGGGGCCAGAATCGCATCGAGGTTAACAGGCTCTGTGCTCTGTATGCAGCACTCCTGCTGGGCTGGTCACTCCCACAGGAAAAAAAAGGTGGACAGTGGTGCCAGGCTGGACCGAGCATCTGCTCTCAATCCCTCTCCTTCACTTTCTGCAGAACCTTGTGATGTTTCTGAGTGTCCTTGTGGACTGGATGATCCCAGATATCCCCACGGACATTAGCGACCAGATCAAGAAAGAGAAGAGCTTGTTGGTGGACTTCTTCTTGAAAGAGGAGCATGAGAAGCTCAAACTGGCAGATGAGCCAGCCCAACGGAGCCAGGGAGGGGGCGCTGAGAGCAGGAGGAGTCGGGCCGCCAGCTCAGCAGTCTCAGGCAGGAGCCAGCGGGGCAGCATTGCCTCTGCGGGTTCTCAGCACACCAACGTGTGAGCAGCCCACTGGCTGTGGAGGGGCCTTGGCAGCAGCCAGCAAGAACATGCACAGCGTGCATTGCCTCCATACTGGGGGCGCCCATCCCTCTGTCTCGATCTGGCCTGAGAGGGTAGGGGAGTGTGTGTGTGTATGCGTGTGCACACGCATGTGCATGTGTGTGTGCACGTGTGTGTGTGCTGAAATAATGAATGCATGTGAGTGTAGAATGGAAGAGGTGATGCTGCTTTTCAGAAACTTCAAGCTTAAGTTTCTTTTAGGTCCTTTGAAGCGGCATCCTTTTGGAGGATTGGCCCCCCATTTTGAGTCAATGAAAGAATCAGGTCTCCCTTCCCCAGGGTTCCCAGACACCTTGAGCCTTCCCTGTGTCCCCTCAGGCACCCTCCCATCTCACATGCCCACAGGCTGGGAGAGAAGCTCAGGGCCCTGTCTTACTTTATCATAAGTGCGCACCACCCCTTTTCTACCAGCACCCCAAGAAAACCCTCTGAGTCACTTGCTGAGGCTCTAACAACCTTGGTGGATGCAAATTAAGTTAGAGGACTGACTGCTGGGGCCATGGGACCCAATGATAATGTAGCAAAGGTCCAAACTGGGTTTGTCTCCAGTTCATGTCACCAGGATGCTTAGAGCTAAATGCATTTAACCATCATTTCATGCAGGTTCAGATTTAAAATAATAAAATAAATGGAAATGTTCTTTATAAAAGCTCTTCTCCTTGTCTTTGGTTTTCTCTCTTTTGCCCTACTGATCTTTAATGTGCACCTACTTTATGCTAGGCATTGTCATTCAATCAGAGAAAATAGAGCAGAGCATGAGAGATGGGTTCCCCATCATGTGGAGCTTATGTTCCACAGACAGACAAAATGACCAGAAGTGTATAATATTTTACATAGCCATATAAGCTCAGAAGAAACAAAGTAGGGTGAGGGAAACAGCAGGTAATGAGTTGCAATTTTATATATGAATTGATGAGAAACCTGACATGGTTTAGAGGTTGCATCTCGTGTTGCTGACATCAATAGTTGGTGTCAGCTTCCCAGAGCCTCATGGTGAGTAAAACTTCAAATACCATTGGAAATAAAGGCTAAGTAGAATTCATCTTTGCTTTTCACATACCTGAGCCTCACCTGCTGTACTGAGTCTGGCTGGCTCCAAAGTCCCCATCTTACAGCTGCCCCCCATTCTTTACAGATCAGTCTGAGTGGAGTCCAACTCAGTGTCTGGATGGCAGCCCCAGGGAGAGCTGCACCCCAGAGGAGGAAGGTGGGGAGTTGTTCTGATGTGTTGCATATTCTGTAACACAAGACCTATGACACCTGACTATGATCACCAGAGCAACTTTGTGTGGTTCCTTGTTTCATCCTGGGCACGTGTGGTTCCTTGTTTCATCCTGGCTGGTTGCAGCAGCCAGCAGCTTCTTGCTCAGAAGGTGGCCCCTCTGTTCTGGGGACACCAGGACATAGCTATAGCGCTTAATCCCAGACAGTCTGGTCCCCAGTCATTCATGCACAGGTGAGCCTACAAAATCGTAACAAACTTTAATTGCATCACTTTTCCCAAACTTTGTCTGAGACCAGATGCACACAACAGTTTCAAAACATTGTGTCATCTTACCACAGACGACTCATCTGGGGTAAGTGAAGCAGCCATTGGAAAGAAAATGTGACTTCAAGGGGCATTAATGTCATGGCGACTCCAGGCCATAAAAGACAATCCTCAGTGGTTCCGACCAGCGTGGGAATGTGGCTGTTTCCAGAGAGCAGTGAAGGGGCATGGGCCAGGGTGCCTCCATTCTCAAGACCCCTCCCTTGTACTGACTGAGTCCCTTGAGTTGAATTGACTGCTCACAACTACCCACAGCACTCCACTTCTTTCTAAAATGAAACATTTTTATGTGATCCTGGACGAAACTTGCATACCATGGAAAATTCAGACAATCTAAAAACCAGTGAAGAAGCAAGTACAATCATCCAGAATTTCAAATGTCTATGGCCAATCCGGTGGTGGCTATTTTCCTTCCAGACTGCTCCCTCTCACACAGAACCAGTCACATGCTATGTACATTGTCTCATTGCCTTGTTGCACATAAGTTCCCTCACTGACCCTTTCATCCTGTATAATATAAATTGGCTCCTTCAAATGGTATTCATATGGGAAGTGGTGTCAGGCTCTGTGTTAAGCACTTGGGGTGTATCAACACCAGGATAATACCTGCCCTTGTGGAGCTTATGCTGTTGTGTGTGACTTAGATAATAAAACCATGAGAGTGAGCAGTGTGGCATGTTTACAGGTCAGTGCTCTGGAATCAAGAAAAAGTAAAGCACAAGATCAAGGGGATTCATAGTAGGGGCAGGTTCCATTAATTTCCAATTATGGAGGCCCTTTTCCACTTTCTATCCTACCTCCCTGTAGGATGTAAGTTAGGCCTTTTACCTCTGTTAGCCTACATATCCAGCACCTGGGTTATTGCATGTTCACCATGATTATGGGGGTCAGTGGGTATGCATATGTCTAAGTGTGCACAGCTAGGTGTAGGAGAGAGGACGTGAAGAGGCTCAGAGAGCACCTAGGGAGAGCAAGAGCAGAGAGAGTGAGATAGACCAGAGAAAGAACATGAAGATTCCTGGGGGCACTGGAGGATTTACCTGCCTCCCGGTCTTCTTGGTCCCAACCCTACCTTGCCCTGCCATGCCTGGCTTGTCTGTGTAGCTGCTAAAACCAATAAAGAATACACAGATTGGTGAGCTTGATGCCTGCTCCTATCATTGACAATGAGAATTGGTTGCTTTATATTCCCCCCATCATGTGGCTCAAGCATGTGGGCCTGGGGTGGTTGTGCCTCACATTCTAGGGACCAGGTTAGACAAAGCCAACTGGAACCATCTAGGTTGTCTGAAGGTTTAATCAAACCCCATACAGATTTCTACCCTGACAGGAGCCGGTTTAGTTCCCCTCTCTCTCACTGTAAGTGAATTAGGTAATGTTATGATGCTCTCACCCCCAGACCCAAATCATCTCAGAGCATCCATATTACTGGCATGAGCTCTGGGTCTGCTGCCTCACACAGCAGCAACAGACACTTAGGCTAAGTAAGAACTTTCCAAAGGGCTGGTTAGGTGGGTAGAGGGGCAGTAGGTACAGTCCTAAGTTAAAATATAAAGCCAATAATAAAAACTTCCTTCTTTGGAATGTTTAAGGGAATAATACATTTTAAAATTCCATTACAAAGAAGTAAAAAAAAAAAATGTGAGCAAAAATCTGAAACATTAAAGAAAAAAACAATCACTCTTTCTATTTGTCTTCTCCAAGAAATCATTAATTTCTGGCTTATTTAATTTGTACTCATGGTATGTTTGCAGTCACATAAATTTGTAATAACATCTGTTTTGTTTCATTGTAAAAGTAATACCCATCAAAGATTTAGAGAATGCAAAATAAGAAAATGTAAATGAAATAGTTTAAATCACCCAAGTGTTCACCACCAAAAGATAGTTGACATTCAGTTTTTTTTTTCTGTCTCTGATTTTCATGCAGAGTTGAGCTCATTCTGCAGACACTACATTTAACTGAAAAACATACGTGAACCCTAAGTAGAGCCATTAAGTATCACAAAGAAGAGTTTCATTGTAGTCACCAGTCTTTCCTTATTAAGAACAAAAAGCAATTGAATCAACTTGATGGTCAATTTAAGTGAGTAATCCTGATAGTGGTTTTCTTCATTTACTCTTCATGAAAAGAACATGAAATACAAGGCAGTTCTCTCGGGTGACAGCCATTCCAAATCTTTACTGTCTTCTTTGAAACTTCTAAAATGGGTTTATGCTCTTTTTGGCAAGGTTCTAAAAGATGTAGAACATCTTCAGTAAATTCCTTTGCCACAAAATGACCATCATTTTGCTGTACCTAGCTTTGCTTTTCTGTAAGAAAAAGGATTCTTTGACTAGCTAATCTTCCCCATGCACACTCTAACTTTGTAAATAGATTAGTCATTGATTTTAAAAGGTGAGATTAAATAAATCAGGTGCTCTTGTAAGTATCACCACTTGCAGTCAGAGAATCCGGTAGGCTCCAGAAAGCACTTTGAAGAGCAAGAATAAGAGCAAGAAGGAGAGACACCGGGATTTACTTTGTCCTGTTGTTGCTTGAAATATATAACCAAACAGGGCTTGGGGTTAAAATGAACTAGAAAGGCTCTTCCATCTTTTAAAAAGTTTTTCATAGGAGCTTATGTTTTTTCTTTTCTGTATGTGCACATGTTCTACTCACCCTCTACCTAATTTCCTGTGTCACTCTTTCTGCCTCCTTTCTCATTACCTTCTCTCTTCTCCACTTTCTATTATATTTGTTAAGTCTAACTTATTCCTGCTGTATTTTACCTGTGTATGTTTTATCTTCCATAGATGAGTAAACCACCCAATATCTTTCACTTTCTCACTTATTTCACCTAATTAAATCACTTTGAGACCCATCTATTTTGTCCAAGACATTTCTCCTTTTTCGTCAGTGTATAGTATTCCAACAAACACCTATTCCACAATTTCTTTATTCATCTATCTGCTGAAGTCCATGACTTGGAAATTGTGACCTTCTATTGTCATAGTTATCCTGTAGTTGGTCAAATTCACGTTGTTAAAAATTATTTTTAATAAGGTGACTGAAAATGAGTTTTCATGGTTTTTGCTCTTCTGCCATTAGCCTCTGTTACCAGCATCTATAACATCATGCCCTTTTCATGACTGATTAGGTGTACACATGTTCATTACCCTTGACTGATTAGGTGTACACATGTTCATGAGTGGGCACACCTGGGCCTAGGAGATGAAAGGGCAGTGTTTCTCTGGGGGAGAGGGAGGAAGGAGAGAGAACTCAAGAGAGAAACTTAAATGGTTGATTCTTTGCTGCTCCATGATTTAAAATTCTACAAAGGTGATGTCAAGGGCTCTAGCATTCTTTACCTGCTACAATCAATGATGAATCTACCTGGAATGGTCTGGTTACAGTATAGCAATGTTAAAGGTAGTTTAATAAAGTCCCTTCAGAACTTAGTTGTTTATGCACCAGCTGCTCCTGGTCATGAGAGAGTCCCTCTTGGAAACTGCCTTATGGGGAAGGGAGCTGCTTGGGCACAGGCCACAAATCTGCTCTGGGGCAGCCGGCATCTGGTAACTCATCACTGCAGGGGGATAAGGCCCACCTGTCCTCTATTTGGGGTAACTCTAAAGGACTCCCTCAGCTCGTTTCCTGTGGGATTGGCTGAGTTCTCCTTTGCAACTTACCATAGCTCTAGTCCTCCTTCTGCTCACTTGACTTTACGCATGCCACCTACCCCCCATCATTCTGCTCTAAAACAGTGTGAGGCTCCCAGTAAGCCTCCTGCCTGGGGCGCGGAGTTGGCTTTTCAGAGAACCCACCTAAAACATGGAGCATTTGCTTTCCTGATGGATTGGTGACTTGGCTGGTACTCAGGTCTCCATCCTTCCTCTCAAAACCTTGTGACTATGGAAATTAGGTTATGATCTTCGAGGGTTGCAGAGGACAACGTTCTAGAATTAGCTTCATTGTTAGCATTCCATATTTCTCTTTTTCCTCCTGCCTTGGTGCTAATGGGATTTTGAAATGTATTCTTCTAATTCAAAAATTTCACTGGAATGTGTCTTGCTATGTGTTTCTTTTACTTAATGTGCCTGAAATGAGAGGACTGCATTTAGTCTGCACATTCACTTCTTTTTCAGCTCTGGAAAGTGTTCTGCCAGCACAGGGATAGATGCCAGTGTGTCCTTTCCAAGTGTTTTGGTTACTTTATGAAAACACTGAAGTCGTAGATTGGTTTTCCAGTTTATCTTCATGCCTACCATCTTCTTTCTCAACATTGCATTTCCTCGTCCTGGGCCTCTATTCTTCAGTAACATCTCCTCCCAGAATATCATATTATGCCTTTTTCTACATGCCTTCCCCTCCCTGCCACCCAGAATCAATCCATCTATAACCTCCAATTTATTATTCAAGCAGTTTCTAAGCTCTTTCTTACATGAAGCCTTCATAGATAATTCAGAGGAGAGGTAAGGTTTTCTCCCTATTCTCCTAAGACTCTCTAGCCTTACTTTTCTGCACTTTCTGTACCTGCCCCTGACCTACAGTATGTATTTTGCAAGATTCATTCCTTGCTAGTGAATGATGAGGTTGGATTGGTGTGATTCAATCTCATCTTTCACATTCCATTCTATTGAGTTCATAATGCAGACCCTGGCTTCAGAGTCTCTGACATCCTAACCCAATTCTACCCAGGTTGGAATGACCCTGACCCAATGTACCATCTGCTCTGCTCAGCGACCACAGAGGGCACCAGAGAGCAGAACCACACTTTTAACTTCTAGCTTCAAAGGTTAGCCACAACTTCTGGAAATCAGTTTCCTCAGAAGGCAGCCCTATCTCTACCTCTGGGTCACCTCTTGCTCTCTGTTCCTTGTGCTCCTTCTTGGTTCTTCCTCTAGCAGTGGACAGCAGGACTCCATAGCTATATCCTTCAGAACCAGGCCAAGCACATTCTCACCAGCACTCACTCAGATGCTACTTATTTTTCTGACCTTTCCAGGGTTCAGCAGTTTTATCTGAAGAAAGGGAATGCAAGGTGAAAGAAAGCCAGATGGGAATTCAAAAAGACAACTCTACATATGAGTTCAGAAACCTCTATGTTTTATTGCTCCATCTTTCTCTTACTTCCTGTCGGCCTCACAGAGTAAGGAACTGAGGATCAAGCCTTCCAAGACAAGATGTCTTCCTCAATTAGGGGACTGCAGCCACAGGCCCTGAGGGAAAGAGACAGTCTTTTGACAGAGATCTCACGTTATAACCTGCCCCTGGTTTTCTCTTGGCACATCGGACTGTGGTTGGCCTTCATCTAATTCTTCAGTGAATGTGTCAGCGTCTATCAGGAACCACATCTGCTGAGGCTGAGTGAGGCTGCTAGTTGAGAAACAGATGAGGCCCCTTAAACAGGCCTCTTCATCCTTTCCAGGAGCCTCACATCAACTTGCCCTTTGCAAACCTGTCTCATTGTCTGCCTTAAGTTTAAGTTTGGTTTACTCAGCTGTCAACCCCCAACTTTATTTTTCTCCATCTGTTATGTTTATTCTCTTTCTTGTCTCCACTTATTGCCCTAAGGCAGACCTTTTTTCCTTCCTCTCGTTCCTCTGTGGCACCTTCTAGAATTCTCTGTGAATCCCTTCTCTGTGTCAAGGGCCACAGATGTTGAGCACTTTTCGATATCACTATGTTGAAAGGAGGTAAGGTTAGTAACAGGAACAGATCCTGAATGTATGGGGCCAGTTCCTCTACAATTTCAGAGAAACTCTTTAAAAAAAAAAACAAACCAAAATTATGAAATAAAAATTAGATACAAAGGTGAATATTTAGTGTGGGGAAAAAAAGTGCAACAAAACACAACTTTTGGGCTAACACCTAAACATCACGAAATTCAAAATAACTTTTGATTAATGAACTGACTTTATCATATTATAGATGTCTATACTTATTTGCCTTTCATAACCATGTTCAAGAAGGAGGGAATAAAGATAATTTGGTCTTTCCTCTAAATTTGATGAGCATATTTTTAAAATTTCTGATAGAAAATCAAAACTTAGAAATTTCTTTCAGTTTCTTGACCCATTATTGGTAGGTTCAGATGAATTTTAAGAGCTTTGTCAAATATGGGAAAGCTTCTATGATATACAGAAGTTTCTTTCATATATAAGCTCTAAGTTTGAAAAGTTCCATATATTTCAAAAGTTGTTTTGCTCCCACTGTCCATATAGCTCTGTATTTCTAGGTACCTTTGGAAAGTGATTTGAAGTTTGAGATGCTTGAGCTTCACAGTAAATCCACCTCTCAGCATTAGCCCTGTTTTATAGTCACTTCACGTTGCCACAAGGATGCCAACGCTGGCATACAGACACACTCTGTGTTACATTGCTGTCATAGTGCCTTCTCAGGTTCCCATTGGATCTGGGTGCTCTCCTGGAGGTCTACAGAGTAACATCAGGGACAGGGAGATACTTTTGCATGAAGAACTGTCAGCTCATCACCCCATTCAAGAAGTGTTTTTATTCCCCATTAGATCCAAGGACTTGCCATCCCACCAATTTGGTGGGCAAGTTCTCTTTCCTATGAACAGGTGAATTCACTAATAATTGTCACTCAGGCTGGACCAAGGGGACATTGAGATCTCTATCTGAGGTCTCCTGCCTTTGATTTCTCAAGTTTTCCTGAGTCACTGCATCCAAAGGGGGATTGGCTTTCCGAGATCCCCCAACCTCAGAAACAACCACAGGAAGAGTGTTTAATCCTCTAATGCCACAGGGGTGCTATTGGAAATATTTGCCACTCCACATCAATGCCCTTACAGAAGAGATACCTGATGACAATAAAGTCATATCCCATACTTTGGCTCCAAGTTTATCACCCCACTATTCCAGAGGGGTTGGTCCCCAAGTGCTTTCAGCCTCTCCCCAGGTGAACCAAATTCAGCCTTTCTTGAGGCACTCCTAGATCTTTGCGTGAAATCGGGTTCTCCAGACTGTATTATCTTTCTAGACAGGGACACCCTCTCCGGAAGCCAAGTCAATTTTTCCTTCCCCCAATCCATGCTGATGAAGCCCAATGTTGGATTGAGTTGGGGGTCTCAACGCATCAAGAATAATCAGTCTACTCTCTTCTGTTAAGACCAATATGAGTTTGAGGGTTTGTCTTTCTCAAGTTGCTGAAGCTTCCTTCCTCCCTCTGTTCCTGCAATCTTTCATTTCCATCTCTGAGCCCAGAACTTCTGATCTGACCAGCAGAAATGGCATGTGGCAGTGGAAGAAGGCAGTGCATAAGAAAGACTGTTTGCCCTTGCTCAAGAGTCCACAGGAAGTAGGAGGCAGAGTTGGAGGCAGATCCCGTCAGCCTCACCTTAGACCTGTGCTCTTAGTTGCTTCTTGGAAATATGGGAGCAGCACATTTCTCAGCTGTCTCTGGGTAATGCCTTCCTAGAACAGTCTTCAGTGACACCAAGGAAGCAGATCGTAATGGGAAATGTGTTCCATCTTGGAGCTAGACTGGTGTTCTACTGCCCATTCTTCCAGTGGGATGAGCGCCAGAGCGTCTCTGACTGTTTTCTCCAACTGGAACACGGATATGATACCACCCAACCTCCTTCTCAAGGTATCCTCAATGAACCACAGGGCGTGAGATGTCAGGGATATAATTACACATTTCTAAGAAGACAAACAGCATCAATGGCTAATAGGAGTGTATGGCTAGCATATCATCTACTGGTATCAATTGTTGGGGTCAACATACTCTCAAGAATGTCCAGGTGGGGCCATTCCAAGATGGTGGCATGGATGTCAGGAGATGGACTCTGTGTGGTGGAATAATCTCTACGGGGTACCCTGTACTTCTTGGTTAGTATTCTTGACATCAGCATGTTTGCTAATCTCCATTTCAGGCTGGGTTTCCAGATAGTTAAACTATTGAGGAAGACCTCAAATGCTG
Organism: Uropsilus gracilis; assembly: GCA_004024945.1. Lineage (NCBI taxonomy): Eukaryota > Metazoa > Chordata > Mammalia > Eulipotyphla > Talpidae > Uropsilus > Uropsilus gracilis. The sequence goes on along the minus strand of PVHY01005938.1, from coordinate 12,096 downwards.
TATTACTGTCCAGGATTCACTAAAGAATTATTGTTTCCCCCATCCCCCCAAATTTTGTTAAGATGCATTGACTTTTAAGCCAAATGCTTTGCTTTGACGTTGAACAAGTATGTAGTGGTTTTTCAAAAATATTGCACCAACTCCATTAAAAACATATAAAGTGGTTCCCAAGTATGTTTTGGTCGCTAGGCCATGATTTTCAGAAAATGCATTAATCTAAACTAATTTTTCATGGTTTTTGTGGTTTCCTTGAGTAGATCCTTATAAATATCTACCAAAGAGAAGAGAGTTTATTGTGGGAGCAGGGGAGACTTCTGGATTGAAGTGCTTCATCATCAAGACTGAAATTCCCTCAGAAGAAAACTGACTTTTCTACTGATCTTTGGATGATTTCTTCATCCCAGCACATGTAACAGTCACTATGGTGACTCTGGTGAACCCCTGCCTGTCAGGGAGGCACATGGAGGGAATTAAATTCCAGGATTGCTAAGTCAGAAAATGCCAAAGATCTTTAAAGAACTGACAGCCAAGAATAGACTCTTTGACAAAAAGTCTTTCATTCACAGGTGAAGTCCTGCAGTGTCAAATCTGTTCCCTGCAAGGCTAGAAATGAAGGTTAGATGAAATGTACCAACTCAGGTGAGGACTTACCTGGAATATTCCACAGACATTTCTCTGCCCCTTATTGGTACAGAGAAAGCAAATGATTGTATAAATCGCCATCTCTTTAAAAAGAAAAGAGATTTTTTTAAAAATGAAAAATATTTCTGTTTATATCACCTGCTTTCAAAAGTGATTTGAGGTTGCTGTTATAATACACAGATAGAGAATTCGCAGCAACCATGCACACTGTCAGGTAGTAAACACAGAGGATGATTAAGTCACTGAATTATTAAAGCAGCAGAGGCTTCAATTACACACTGAGAAACTACTGGAGTTTTGTAACATAAGCTCTCCTGTTTGAGCAGGAGCTCCCATTTGCTGGCCTCCTGCAAGGCCCAGGCTTCACAGGGTGTCCAGCCTGGCCTGAATTCTCTCCTGGCCTGTACCTCCACTCCACTGAGATCTGCTCCATCTCCTCATTTCTCATGACCAAGGCTCCTCCCACAAGCTGAAGGCAGTGTCCCTGGACACACCTTACCTGATACTTCTTAGGATGTGGGGAGAGTCCCTGTGCACTGTGGTTTTGCCAATAAGCCCAGATTTAAGAGTTTTACCACCTCCCTCAATAAACATGGCTGCATTCCTTGAAAAGGAGTGGCATGCTGATGGTGGGCCTTTGGGTAGCAGGAGATGGGCAAAATGTGTGTGTGTGTGGGGGGGCATACGTACCTATGTCACAACCACTCATTGACATTTATTTGGGGTCAGGCACATTGTAGTTATTATTTGTAATTCCTATAACTCACAACAATATCTGGACTCTTAGACAGTCTCTTCCTTGCTCCAGACACCTAGTTAACACATTCTTGAGCCAGAGATGAATGGGAAGTCTGTTTCAAAGGCTATGCTGCTTCTGTTATGCCAGTCTGGCCAGTAGTCCTTCCCCCCAGCCCCTACTCACCTTTCCCCCCATTAATTAATTATACCAAGTCTTGATTTGTGCCAAACCCATCTGTTGGTATCTCAAGTATTCCTATGTTCCTTCCCTGAGCTTTGCTACATCTGGAATGCTCGTTTTTACTTTGCTGCCAGGAAACCCATGGTCTCACACCTGACCTTTGGTTCCCACCGAGGTTGTGCACAGGGACTCCCCACCCTTTCCTTTATGTTCTCCTTGCTGAAACCCCCACTCTGCTTGTGACAAGTGACAAGAAAGAATGCTCACTCTGAGAAGGGGACTCAAGACTCCCTGGGGGGCCTCACGTGTATCCATGATCATCAGGAGTCAAATCTTAGCACAGCCCTAGACTCACAAAGGTGGGTTTGTGTAAAGAAAGGCAGGAAGAAAGGTAAGAAGAACTGTGGGGACTAAGAAGGCAGGTCTTTTATGAACTTTCCTAGTAATGGGGTAGCCATTCCCTCTGTGTCCCATGCCTCCCTCTCCACAGTTTTGTGCTCACAGCTCAGAGTCAACAAGTGCCTGACATGCCACCAGGGAACTAATTCCATACTAGATTGTAAATAGCCAGCATTCTTCCCTAAGTTCCCCCAGTATACTCCCTGGCCACTTCTGCTCCTCCCATGAAGCCCCTTATCTTCCCTAAGACCCTGGAAGTAAATCGAGGAGTGATGATTACCATAGCAGGCACCTCAGAACCCTGGAATTGGCTAGTGTCCAGGCAGGGACCAAGGACCAAACACTGAACTATTTGTGCAAAAAAACTACCATTTGCTGGAAGCCAGATCCTGGAAGTCTTATCAGGTCTCATTTGTTCCATCGCATCAGACTCCACCCAGAAACACAACTTCAGTAGCTTAGCATCATTGGAATTCACTCAGAACTTCTGAGGGGATGTTTCCCCATCTCCCTTTAAGGCTCTTAAGTCTTTGCAGTCATAGCCAAAACAAACAAGCTCTGAGGAATTTGCCTGATTTCATTCCCAAGAAAAGGGTGGCTGCCTACTTTTGCCTGATCCTTGGGTATGAGTGAGAGCCAAGACAGGCAAACCTTGGGCATCTGTCAAAAAGCTCCTCTGTGGAAATCTTAGGAAAAATGGTGAGATCTTCCAGATTTCCTGACAAGACTATAGCAATGGTAAATGTTTGTGAGTCTCCTCCACCTTCTTCCTGCCCCATCTTCCCAAATCCTAGTCTCTTCCTGAAGGAAGAGGTCATTATCATTTCTAACCTGATCCCCAGGAAATGTACCACAGCTGGTTGTTCTTCACATCCCCAAAGCCCTGATGGCCTCAGCCTTTGCAAGCGTCTCGTGAATATGCTCTGAGCCAACTGGGGTCCTTTCCAAGGGCAACTGAATGGCTCAGACGCATCTGCATTCAAGGCAACGTGCTCTCTCAACACTCTATAATGGATTTAAATACCAAGGTGCCCATTTTAATAAACACCTGCTATCTTCTCCTTGCAATAAATCTTTTCCAGGAGAAGAAGAACTGTGCTCATACTACTTTTCCTGCGTGCACTTAACTCATTTCCATCCCCTTTTTTCCCCTCCTCCTGAGGATGAACTCCACAAAGCTAATGTGCCAAATGCCAGCTTGGTTGGTGATGATATTGTAGCAGAGACATACTGATAGTTTCTTGGCTCATGTACTCCTCTGGAGGTCACCTCATTTGTTCCTCTGCTTCTAGGCCAGGAATCATATCAAACTCATCCAGGACTGGATATTAAAGACCAAATGGGTAGATAAGACCAGTGCCTGGAATACATTCATGTGAAGTGAAAGGAAGCCACATTCCAGGAAGGAGAGAATGGCGGCTGGAATAGAGTCCAGACTGGCCTTCTGACACCACAAGACAATGTCACTGGAATGTGGATTAGGTGTAGACAACTGGTCTATACCTTGAGTAGGCAGACTACAAGAAGGGACAAGGACTGGCTATGTCAATCTAACTGCAGAATGCATCTGATTCTAAATTGTTTCTAGGAGATGGAATTCTGTAATGCCAGGAGTAAACCCTGGATGGGCTGGATCTGGTAGGAATTGAGATTTTGGGTGCTGAGGTACATGCTTAAAGATAAACCTCATAGAGGGGAAGGCCCCACAGTTTCCCGAGAGATACCCATCTGACTCACCTTAGGCCTCTGCTCTTGAGATTCCTCTAAGTTCTGTTCTCTCATTCTGATCAAATATTATTTCCTCATAGAGGAATATGAGGAAGATAAAATTCCACAAAGTCAAATACTGCTTCACTGACCATCTTTTGGAGGTGAATCCTGCAATTTATGGACACAGACTGTAGCCTCTTCCGAGGACACCTCAGGTAGAAAACATACTATCTTGGGAATGAACTTGGGGCCACTTAGTCAGAAAATCCTAGGATCCTGAATGTCTGTAAAGTTGTCTGCCATGGTGATGGTTACTTCAGGGAGTTACTTCAGTACTCCCTGAAGTACTGGGGAGAAGTATGGTAGGAAGACAGTCAGAGAAAATGCAGGAATTCTCCCTCAGAGTCAAGAGGGCTGTGTGAGGTCTCTCTGCAAGGCCACCACAGAGTTGCAAGGCAGCCCACACTCCAACCATCCCTTGTTGTATGGGGAAAAAGGAATAATGGGGAGGTAGTTTAAAGGTGACCCCTTTTCTTAGTATCTTTCTCTAAGTCCCAACCTATAACCTCTGTTTATTGTATAAAACCTAGTCATAGGGTCCCTTGATCAGAAAGGGAACCTGGGAAATGTAGTTTTCTTTGCTGGGCACATTGCTCTATTCCAACAAAGTTGGGGTTTTACTGATGATGAAATAGATTTTGCTTGGGCAGTGAGTACAGTCTGTCACTGTCCTTCCATGCGCTTTGGACATTTGAATAAGGAAGAAAGAGGTCTGGTGAAGCTGAGTAGAGCACTGGAGGGGGTAAGGCTGTTGTATGGAAGGGACCCCATCATACCAGGCCTTGGGACCAGGCCCAGAGAGGGGACACCCAGGCATGACTTGTGTGGTCCCTGGTGATGATGGATTCCTGTGTTGTGAGCTTGCTATGCACTGGCCACAAAGTCAAGTGTTTTCATGTACATGATTCATTTTTTTTCTAATGATAAGACTGTGAGGTCTATTTTATTGTTTCCATCTTGCAGACAAAGAACTTGAGGTGGTCAAATGTCTTGTCAAAGGGTATAAGTCATGAAGCCTGGCTTTCACCCTATCTTAGCTTACTCTAAAACTCATACTCTTGCCCAACCACCTCTGGGAAAGTGTCAAAAGGACGGGATCTCAGTCCCTCAGCTTACTTCCCTGGGTTCTCTTGTCCCTGTGCCGGTTTTCTTATACTACCACCTCTCCCAGTTCTTTCCCCTCCTTTCTCAGCTTCCTAATAACAGTCTTCCTGCCTCTTCTGGCAGCAGCTGCCATGGTGCCTTGATGTCAGGGCAGGCGGCTGTCTCTACCTTTCAGTTCACTCAGGTGACTTAGTTCTGCCAGGAAGAGTGCTGGGGACCCCCAGTGTTCATGAGGGGAGAGGACAGGAAGGCTCAACTCCCTGCCTCGAATGACATCTGGTCCAGGGCCTGATGGAATGAGGCTACAGTACCACCCCCCAGCAATATTCCCCCAGTTCAGTGGATGTTTCAAAGCCTCAACAAGGGATGAATTAATGTGGGGGTAAAACCTCCATACAGACACCAGAAGAGGACTGTGCTTGTCTGCTTCAGTGACAAGGTCCTCACTCCTCCTGCCCTTCCCATATGGAAGAAGCCTGCTACTCTGGGAGAGATGTCAAGGAAGGCAAGGAGAAAGGAGGGAGAGGAGAGAGAGAGAGAAGAGAGGGAGAAGAGTTGGTGAGACCAGGGCTTCAGCAGCATACAAATGACATTCACCTTAGTGCCTTGGCCAGGCTACACCTCCATTCCTAGCAGGTTCTTTTCTTGAGAATCCACTGTTAATCTTCAGGGAATATTACCTGTACTATCCAGGGGTGTCAGTTGGTCTCTTCCCCTTTGTTAGCAACGGGGCAGTTACTTCTCATTTTCACCAGGGTAACTTCCCTTGAGCTACAGTGACTACTGCTTCTACAGAGCATGAGATCCATCTCTTAATGCTCCCAGATCAGGAAATTAAGGATCAAGTTTATCAGAAAAACACTAAAAATAGAATCTTACAGAAGTATATTTTACTCCATGCACACAATACTTTACTCCCTGCACATAGCTGGGAGTTGGGAGATAGATATAGTTGACCTTAGGAACTGTGGGCATTTAACCAGGTCTTCCTTCCTCCCTGTCTCCTAGCCCACCTGTCTTCTGTCCTCCCTTCTCTCCAGGGTCATGAAATATGGTGGAAAGTAGTTCTAGGCTTACATCATCCTAATCTTGTGGCTGCAGGAGGAAGAGGGAGTCACTTTTCCAGCATCTGTGCATAAGAGTCCAGAGGGAAACTGACTAGTGACATGTTTGTCCTTGCACTATTACTAGTAGACAGGGCCATGATTTATTATTGTAGCTGAGTCTGGAGTCTGGTCGCTAGAAGAGTTCAGCCTGGCCTCCAGGAAGTTGGCAAGTGGACCCCATCTTTGCTATTCCTTCCAGGTGGCTGAGGGTTCTTATATAAACTTGATTCCAGGAGGTCTGGTCACATGGCTCTGTGGTCCCTGGTTGAGACATAGAATGACCTCTGGAATCCCAGCACATCGTCCAAGGACTCAGCAATGAGGCATGTCTCCTCTAGAAAATGAGAAGATGGTTGTAGGCAGACCTTTTAGGTCTCTGACAGTATTCCCATGTGTGGCCCTAGGATGCTGTAGTTTTGGGATTGCTGATTAGAATGTTTTTGGGTATTTTTTTGGAATATACTTTGTATAAGGTCTCTTGTTGGCAAGGCTCGTAGACATTGCTCCTCTTTGCCACTCTGGAGGCACAGCACTGGGCTGCCATCTTCACTTTATAAGTGGGGTGCAGATACTGACCTTATTGTAGTACTTGGAGACCTGGTCTAGAATGCCATGTATGGTGTTTTCTCCTTACTGAATCTTGGCTCATGGTCCTAATCAGAGTCCAGTTGATGACTCAGTCCCCAGTTGATGACTCTCATTGCCTTGGTAAGAAGATCACTGATGAGAAAACTTAAATCTGGTGTGTCTCTCTACCTTCAGCCCAGTGACAGAAATCTCTGCTCCTGGGGTAAGTTGATTCCCTGTGACACTCAGCATACTGGATGTGGAATGTGTCTCAGGTTTTTCTCCTTCCCTCAACATGTGCACACACCATACACACACACGCGCGCGCGTGCACTTCAACTGAACTCATGCCAGGGAGGTCTTACATTCCCCTCTTCCAAATTTTCTCTTTGCTCAGATGTTCGCTTGTGAGTTTCACAGGTGATGACAGGGCAGAGATAAGGGGAATGGGGTGGAGATGAAGCAATCTCTAATCTTCTCATCTGTGCTGCCTGAATGTGTCAGAATAGTTTGATTTTTATTGAACTACATGCTGATGTGGAGGTGTGGGAAATAGTTGGTCCAGGGAGTATTTTCTGTGAGGGTTAGAATCTTATCTTGCTTGTCAAGTCTGCACTGAATAGTTTTTCTGTCCTTTTCTGATGAAAATATTAATAGGGACCCAAGACAAAAGGTACTGAAATTTAGATGGACAATTAGATAAAAATGACTGAGAAGACAACAGTCTCAGGGATCAACACCCAGTGATAAATTTAGTTACAAACTTGCTTGGTGGACAAGGAAGGGTTAACTGTTGAGGTGTCATTTGAACTGAGCAAGTGAGGATGACTGGATTTTTTGCAGGTGAGAAAATCTAGGAGATTACAGTTGTCTAACCACAGATAACTGAGGTAGGTAGAGTGGTGACTACAGGGCAGCAAATACTCTGTGAATTAGGGTTTGGTCCTGTGTAAAACTTGAGAAAAAAAAAATCTCTGAGAAAGGGAGGTCAATCAACAGTCAGCATTTACATAATTCCATCTGGATCCTGGTGGCTTAGAATTGTATGTGACATGATCTGAGAGCTGATAAAAAAAAAAACAAACAACAATAACAACAACAAAACAGAGAAGACATTTAGCAGAAAAAAAGATAATTTGCATTACTGGAGATGGGTGTGGTATACCAAACTACAACTCCCATTCTCTTTCAGGTGTGGCTAATTGATAACCATTAGTGGACTAATGTGATTTCCTGGGTAAGGGTTTTCAAAGAAGAACATGCCATTTCCGCCACTCAAAAATTGGAGCCAGAGTCCTTGGTTGTAATCTTGCTAACCAGGAGCACTTATACTGGACTCTGAGGAGTCAGAAATATACTTCCACTGAGTCACAGGAGATCATGTGTTCATTCTCCATATTCATAGGAAATCCTGGTTTCTCAGGGAAAGAGATTCCAGAATCTTTCATTTTCTTCCAGTTCACTCTTAGATCATCCTTGATTGTGTGTATTTTAGAACTGCAACAGGTTCACAACTTAAGATTCTAGTTGCATTGTTTTCCCAAAATGAATTGGATCATATTCTCCAAAAGGCATACGTTGCAAATGAATCAGGAGCAGACCACGAGGAGGTGGGAAATAAAAGACATGAGTGAGTGAGCAAGAGTGAGTGATGAGTGCCCGGGCTCCATATCCTCTTGAAGGGCTCCCCTGAGCAAGCAGAGGTTGGCTTGTCTCCGTGTGGGGACCAGGTTTGGAAGAGTGTGATTTCTTGTTCTGGTGGCTCCTTACTTCCCATCCCAGCCAGGACCTCTCTTGGCTCTCAACATCCTTGTCCAGCTCTTCCCACAGTCACCTAGAGTCCAGACATCTACTCCTGGTCTCAGGTCAGCAAGCATATGATGTTAACTGTACCTGGTTTAAATAATTTCTCTTCTAGGAGAAATGTCTGAGCGAGACCTTCTGGAGGCAAAAAAATATTTAAGGCCAGAAAAGTCATGACCATAACTGCATAACATAAATTGGTATAACTGCTCTGTAAATGTTTGTGCTGTGTAGCTGAAAATTGACATATATACTCCATAGAAGGCCCCAGAATTCACTCTTAAGAATATGTCCAACATATATTTGTGCTAAAAGACATACAGAAACATGTTCATAATAACATCATCTATAATTCTCCAAATTGAAAACAAACTTCATGTCAGACTTTTATGCTGCTCAATACCAGCCAGGCAGCAACATTTTTGTGCCAAGTAGGAAGTGCAGTCCTCCCTACCTAGTCTGGCCCCCACTCCTTTTCCAGCTTCATCTGCTGCACAGGGTGATATTCAGGTGTTAAGTGGCACAAAATGGTAAGGTGTAGGTACAGCTTATCTGCACAGAAGCTCACACAGGACAGGAGAGAGGACCTGAGGGTGCCTTCCTCTTCTTCCCCTTCCAGGCATTACCCTGATCTTGCTGGGCATGAAGAGCTCTGAGTGGGCATGGGAAGACTAGGGTGGCTAAGGTGGTGGTGGGGTTGCCAGATCTTAGAAGAATGGCTATTTCCAAGCATTATGGAAAGTTTTCAGTATTTTAGTCATTAGTATTCCCCTATCAATGTATCTTGACTGAACACTAACTTTGCTTTTCCTACCATTTTTTTTTCCTGTTCACTGTACTCCTGCCATGCAACCCTCCTTACTGCCAGTACCACATGCCCCGTCTCTTCTGCATTTGACGTTCTTCTTCACATGATTCACTGTGCAGAACTCTGTTCAATTTCCTCTTTGCAGAGAAGCCCATGTTGACCACTAGAGCTTCCCCCAACACCTGCATCTCCCTTATTCGTATAGTCCTCCGGAGTTCTAGCAGCAATCTGATCTACTCCAGAGTGATGTGCTCATCTTGTGCTGCCTGTCTTCTCCACTAGAGTGAATTCCAGGAGGGAAGGGGCTTTGTTTTTCTCTCTGCTGCAGCTCCAAAGCCTGTACCCAGGAAGTGCTCACTTAAACTGTTGAATGAATGAATGAACTCTCACTCAACAAAGCTAATAATCAAGTGTCAGCCCTTCCTCTGGCTGGAGTAAAGCTTGGAATGAGAAAACTTTGGGGGAATCAGAACCATCAAAGGAGAAATGAGCTATTTTGAAGAGATAGTAAGTGCTTAATTTGGGAAATCTGTGTACTCTGTTGGAAAACCTGTTCTCCACTTGGCTGGGCTTCAACCCATACAATTTATTTAACCTCTCAGGGTCTATGTGTGCATACCTGCGAGATGGGATGACATCACCATGTCATGAGGTTATGGTGATGCAGTGACAGTGTGATTATACAGTATGTATTAGTTACATAGAAAGAATTGCTGCCTCCCTCCCCCTTTCTTCTCTCATCCTGCAGGGGTATGGTGGTCTTGGGAGGGACATATGGCTTCAAGAACTCAAGAATAGGTAGGGGGACAGGCAGGAGCTGGAGGGGGGGTGGGGGCAGGGACTGGTGCCACTGCTTCTGCTGGGATGACTCCCAGGCCTGCTGAGTTGGAGGGCACAGAGCAGGGCCCATCTGTGCCACCAGGCCTTCTGTGATGCTCTGGGAGAAGTGACAAGCGCTAACCCAGATCATGCATATTCAAAGCCCAGTCTGGTTCCCTGGCACAATGGGCCCCATCAACAAAGCAGGTAACAGCTTGCCTCCTTGAGTCAAACACAGTAACTGGGTCGTTTAGGTCTGACTCCACGGGGCAGGATGGGACACTGAGAATATAGTATATTTGAATTCAGGTGGTCCATCCCAATTGAAGGCGTCTTACCCAAGAATCCATGACTTTCAAGGTATGTTTGGATAGAGTTCATCAAAGAACTTGGATGGGAAAAATAACCCATCTTTATTTACAAACTTCTAACTGAGTCTTTCTATTCTGAGTATAGACAATGTATAACATTACTCTTAGTGGTACTGGAGTCTGTGTCCCCAGTAGAATTCAGAGATAGCTTCTTATCATATTCTAGTTGTTGCAGATGTCACAATATATCATCATACTCATCACTACTTTGAAATAATAGCAATTTTTAGAACTGCTGCAATAGCTTGTTTTTAATGCATGACTAGAGACATTTCATTCTATTTTGTCATCATGTTTTGATAACTGGTACAATTTCATTAGTTTCATTTTATGTGTTTTCTTATCATCTTTATAGCTCAGAAACATTATTCTGAGATGTGTTTATGGATTTCAACAGGCCACTGGAGTGACCTATGGTTTAGAACACTCCTTTGAAATATCTTGCTCAAAAACCTTCCTAATCCATCTGGAAGAGAGAGATGCACGCATCCTGTGCCTGGTGTGTGTGTGTATGTGTGTGTGTGTGTGTGTGTGTGTGAGCACACACCCACCATCACATACATAGATATGTTTGTATTCATAAACCAAAAGTAAGCCATTGAGATTTAATCTCAGGAGCCATCATACTTTGATTCTTTCTTCTTGCTACAAAATCAGGTTACCTGGGACCACCTGGCAGTTTCAGGGGTTTTAAAGCCATGAAAACAATGAAACAGCCATGAAAGAACAGTCATTGTTTTAAAAGAAACAACATTTAACCATGGAAATGTGATTTCCTTAATGTAATTAATATGTGTTTATAATTCATAGATGGGTCCACATTTTTCTGTTATACTTTTGTGCCATACATGTAAAAGCAGTAAAGTTCCCAGCATGGCTGTGAAGGTACATAGTAGTGTTAGTAGCTATTCAAGTCCCAGCCTCCTCTCACCACAGTGATGTCTCCTGAAGCCATCTCTGTTCATAGGTGACTGACTGGGCCCACGTACTCTTGGGCCTGCTTTCCCAGCTCTGTCTTCTCCCATCTACCAGGACCACACTGGCACTGATTATCCTTCTGAATTCTCCTTCTTTCCCCATCTGTTACTCACAGAAGGTTTGAACTTCTTTTTAGATCCAGAAACTTCACTCCACTTAGAAAAACAAAATACAGTACCCTCAGTTGAAAATTGGTAAATTGTTAGGTGTTCATCTAAAGAAATGGGAATTTCTGAAGATTCCAGGACCTCTGCTCTAGGTGATCTCCCTTCATCCCTTCTCTGGTCACACTGGCATGAGAGCCCCTAGCAGCCACCCTTAGTGTTTCCTCCTTTAATTCATATAGTCTGTGTTGTTGGAGAGCAGAGTGAAGAATGGCACAGTGGGATGTTCAGCATTGACCCATCTGTAATGACTACAGACCAGTAGTCTCCCCTCTTCCCTCCCTGCCTTGAATTGTGGGCATAGAGTCAAGAGTTAAGTAGTAAAAACACAGGCACATAACAAGCAAATATTATCCTTGATCCCAAGGAGGTTGAATAAGCTGATGTCTCACCTCAGACTCTGAAGAAGAAGATGAAACAAACATGAAAAGAAGATGAAATAAGAGAGCATGATGATGATAAAACACTTTTAGATGTGAACAATAGAAACCCAATTCAAGCCAGTTCAAAAAATAATTTCTCAATTTTATCAGTTAACATATGTATTAGTCAGCTTTCCTTAGATTTTGTGGGTGTAACTACCACTCCCCACATTTCAGTATCTGACATTTGGTTTATCTCTTTCTCATGTTACATCTCTTTGGGG
>PVHY01005937.1:0-78605 GCA_004024945.1 Uropsilus gracilis | reverse complement strand
CTTCCCTTTCCCCCCTCAGATTGGAGCTTCCAGGAGCCTTTGCGGATTTGCACACCTGTAAGATGACAAGTGCTTTCCCTTCCGGCCTCTAGCCTGTAGCTGACCTGAGAGGTGGGGGTTCAGATCCAGAGGGGCTCTCAGACACTGGGCCAAGGGTCTCTTCCTTCCATGGGCACTTATTGAGCATATACTCCGCACCGGGTGACAGGAACATACAGGCCAAGCAGAAGCACAGCTTCTACCCTCAAGGACTTTATCTTTTAGGGCAGGGGTTGAGCACTAAACATCCTTGGATCCTGACAGGTATCACAGATGAGTGAGATGGCCCCGGGGCGGTGGTCCTGATGCCAGGGAGGTGGGAGGGCGGTGTGCAAAGCAGTTGTCTGGAAAGGAAGCAACTGCCTTCAGTCTCAGTGGGCTTCTGATTGCCTGGGGGATATGGGACCAGCGTTGCCTCCTGAGGGATGAATGCGTGGATGGGCGGAGCCTGGGGAGATGCTTCGCCTGCAATTTGCATCTTATACACCGGATCTTTGTGATTTTCTGAAGCCCTGGCAGAGGACTGGGAAATAATGGGAATGCTGTGTGTGCAGTGACATCTGTGTGTGACTGGGGTCACTCCAGCCTCTGTTCAGTTGCGAGAAAGCCACTCAAGGCTGGGGAACCTCTTAGAGCAGAGCTCGGCCTCTCTCTGCGCTGGGTGCACCCCACGACACAGGGGGCTCATCTTGACAAGGGGGCTCATGCTATAACAAGGAAGTGGCCGGGGGAGGGGGAGGCAGGCACAGGCGTGAGTGGTGCTGCCCTCGGGCAGATGCGGGGACTTAGGCCCCTGCGTGTCTTGCCCAACAGGGAAGTCCTCCTTGGGAGTGGCCCTCTTCCGCCTGGTGGAACCCACGGCAGGTCGGATTCTCATCGACGGCGTGGACATCTGCAGCATCGGCCTGGAGGACCTGCGCTCCAAGCTTTCAGTTATCCCTCAGGATCCCCTCCTGCTCTCAGGGACCATCAGGCAAGTGTTAGGCCAGAGGCTGCCTGGAGCTGGGGTGAGGGGCTCCAGGAGGAGTTGAGGGGCTGGGACGCTGGGCCTGGGCTGCCTCTGCTTAGCTGCTGGCCAGCACCGCCCTTTCTAGGCCTCCCGTCTCTGCTTGGTCACACAGGCTGTTGCTGAGGAGTGAGTGAGGGTCTGGTAGATGCAAGAGCCCTTCACAGACTGCCCCATCCTGAACGGCCCGGCCTATTCTTAATTTTTAAAGCCTGGTAGGGCTGGTTGGCTGTCAGTCACTGTTACCTATTATCTCTGTGGCTGGAGTATTCCTCTGTGTCTGGCTGTGGCTAATTCCCTCTCTCCACGCCCTGGTAAAGCCACAGGCATGTGGGCTTGCCCGAGGAGGCACTTCTTCAGCAGGCACGTGTTCCAGGCAGCGGGGGCGTGAGGTCAGGAAAGCTGAGGGAATGGGCTTTTCTGCCTCTCCTTCATGCTTTCGCTTTCTCAGAAGCCAACTTGGAGCCTCAGCTTTATGTAGACTGGGGCTTCTACTTGACGGTGGGAGCACCAAGGGTGGAGGCTGAATGTGACCGATGCGTCCAAAGCGAAAGCATATCCCCCACATTTCAGGGATATTTGAGCAGCGTGCCCAGCGTGGATAACCTACCCCCAGAGTTCTGCCATTCATTCATTCATTCCATCCATCCACTCATTCACATATTCATTCACTAACTCACTCATTCATTCCCTAATTCCTCTACTCATTCATTCATTCATTCATTCATTCATTCATTCATTCATTCATTCATTCATTCATTCATTCACTCATTTGTCCACTCATTCATCCACTCATCCACCCATTCATCCACTCTTTTGTCTAGTCATTCAGTCATGTGCTCATTCATTCACTCACTCATTCATCCACTCATTTGTCCACTCATTCATTCATTCATTCATTCATTCATTCATTCATTCATTCACTTCTTCATCTATTCATCCACTCACTCATCTAACTTGCTTTTCTGAGCCTCATCCAGATCCAGCCTTCATGCAAGGGACTGGGGACACCTTGATGAGTGACCAGTGCACTTGTTCTCCCCGGGAGCTCACATGCAGTTGGAGTAGGGGTTGTAGAAACCTAAGACCCCACACATGTTATTCAAGGAGGTAACTGCTAACCAGAGATAGGAACAAAGTGCTAGGGAAGCCCACTGGTGGGACAAACAATCCAGAAAGGGACCTCTGAGGAGGTCTTGATGGATAACTCAAAGAGAGAGGGGCCATCATAAGGGCATGGAGGATTTCAAGCCAATTGTATTGTGGTAGGGGAGTGGTGGAGTTCTTTGTTAATGTAGAACTGCTGTGTTGGGGGTGGGAGCAGCAAAAAAACACAAACTCACATTTACTGAGCATTGATATATGCTGGTTTTCAACAACACCATCCCAGCCTTTAGGTAGCACTGCCATTACCCCTCTTCCCCCTTTTGTAGAAGAGACTGAACTTGGAGAGGAAAAGTGGCACATGGGAGAAAGGGTACCATCCAAGAGATGATCAAGATGAAATGTGATCCATTAATCTGACCCCGTTGTCAGTGAGAGTCCTCTCTTGCTGCAGGAAGAAACGTGCATGAGAACCTGGAGGCAAATGTACAGTCTGTATCTCTTACTGATTTGCAGTGTGATTTAGAATGGGCCACTTCACACCACCAAGAGGCCTTAATGCAGGGAGTTCACCCTGTGGGAGAGGGTGTCAAAAGAGCCTTGTGTGAAAATGCTGTAGGGACTCTCGAAGGTTGTGTCAACAGGGCCTCGACCTGCTGGTTTTTTAAGAGTCCAGCATACAAGATGTGTGTGGTTGCCAGGATGGGGATGGATAAAGCAGGGGTCAAAAACAGGTTCCAGTCAGAGCCCTTGTGTAACAGGGGGGAGTGTTTGTAATTCTGTTTATGCCACAAGGAAGTGCGAAGCCAAATGGGTGTAAAGTCCAGATCATAACCTGAAGTTAACTGTCCAGGGGTTAGGATTCTTTCCAGTGTGAAAGATCAGACAAAACCAAAACCAACCCCAGCACAGGGAAACATCACTTCTCCCCACCAGAGTGGCCATAATAAAAAAGGCTCCAAAAGGAACACAGCAAGTCTTAGGAAGAGTGTAGAAATCCTGGGACTCTCGGGTGCTACTGGTGGGCGTGTAAAATGGTGCTGCTGTGGTGGAAGACAATTCATCAGTCCTTCCAAAAGTTGCCATAAACCCACCATATGACCCAGAATCTCCACTTCTAAGTCTATACTCCAACAAATTGAAACAGGACTTGAATAAATGTCAGTTTAGCAGTGTTCACAACACAACAGCTAAAGGTTGAAGCCCAAGTGTCCGTCAACAGATGAATGAATATACAAAATGTGATATATGAGCAAGTGGGAAAGCCCCGGGGTACACAATAATGTAATATAAATATAAATACACATATATATGCAAACTTAAAAAATTTAAATTAAATTAAAAAACAACAACCATCACAGAGATAGTTGACATAAAAAAGTGACATATACACATGATGGAATATTATTCAGCCATGAAAAGCAACAGACTTTCAACATATGCCACAACATAGATAAACCTTGAAGTCAGACACAGAAAGAAAATTACTGTATAATTCTACTTAAGTAAGATCCCTGGGACAGGCATACTCATAGAGATGGCAAGTAAAATAGGAGGTTGTTGGGGAGGAGAAAAAGCAGATTGCTAAATGGGTAGAACTTTTTTTGGGAAGATAGGTTTTGCTGGATAGTTATACAACACTACAATTGTACTAAATGCCACTGAGTTGTATTCTTACAAATGATTACGATGATAAACAGCATATATAGTCTGTCTCTGTTGCTGTTTGTCTGTCCCCCCCAACTCTGCTCTCCCTACTCCATGTCAAATAGCTCAAGCAAAGGAACCTCTATTGTGACAATACTGGGAAGCTCAGGCTGACTCCAGACCCTCTATGCTCCCCTCCCTCTCCCCCTGTCTCAGCTTCATTCAAGCCCCTAGGAGCTCTTTGTGACCCACTCCTGAAACAAAATGGTTGCAGCCTTTCTTGTTCAGTCAGTGAGAAAGAGCTAGTCCCTTTTGGCGTGCTTGCCTTAAAAGTCCTGAGCTGCTTTCTGATCCATCTCCTTTCCACTCCCAGCCCAACCTGATGGGTGGGAGGGATTGCTTGTTGTGGACTGTCTAATCCCAGAGTCACTGGTTCCAGCCCTGCAGCTGGTGGTAGAACACCCCAGTCCACATGGGCGGGAGGGCTGGGGGGGGGAGGTGGCCCCCAAACAAAATCTGGAGGCTCCTGCCTGCAGAAGGAATGGGTACTGGGAAGACACAAGCAATGGCTGCTTGCGGCGGCTCCTGGGGTTCACTCTGGCTGAACCCTGCTTCTTCCTCTCCCCTGGCAGATTCAACCTTGACCCCTTCGACTGCTACACAGACGAGCAGATCTGGGATGCCTTGGAGAAGACGTTTCTGACCAAGACGGTAAGTGCCTCCAAGACCTGCTTTGGGCTTTGCTCGCCTCAGCCCTGGGCCACCGCCACCCAGCGCTCCCGATGCTGCTGCCTGGGGCCTGGATCATGCAGTTTCCTGGTATGTTGTGGGGCCTGAAGAAGGGCTCTGAGCACTGACAGTGAGCCAGGCACTTCCCTGGTGGTGCAGGGGAGCCGGGAGCAAGGTTGGGCCTCTAGGGCTCACTTACAGTGGGAGACAAAGCGAAAAACGGTCCCCGGAGACACTCTAGATGGTGGTGGGCTGCGAAGCCCACCAGACAATAACAAGACATAACAAGCCCAGCAGACACGGCTCGCAGGGAGCAGCTCCTTACCTAAAGAGACTCTGTCCTTTAAGGATAGAATATGGGCATTGAGAGCAGATATTGAGGGGGCATCTTTGAGAGAACTTTCCAGGCACAGGAATCAATATCTGCAAAGACTCTGGGAAAGGGGAAGAGAGCACAGCCACTCTGAGGAAGGTTCAGCGGCCTGCATGTGGGGACTGCGGAGGGTTCTGAGGCCTGAGCGGCTGCAGGTGGCCGTGGGTGGCCACTGGTGTTGGAGAGGTTCGCCCTACGTGGCCTTGCATCTGCCCCGCATTGCAGATCACGAAGTTACCCCAGAGACTGCTTGCAGAGGTCGTGGAAAATGGCAACAACTTTTCTGTGGGTGAGAGGCAGCTGCTGTGCATCGCCCGGGCCCTCCTTCGCAACTCCAAGGTGAGCGCGGGACTGGGCTTCTCAGGCCGGGCGCCCGGAACCCTGCAGCCGGCCCTCTCCGGTCACCGCAGGGCAGTGGGTGCCAGGCTGGTTGTTCTTCCACAGAACCGGAAGAGCCTGCCGCTTCCACTGGGTGCTCTGCCCGCATGTTCCTAGTGCACGCAGTATAGGGGGCAAGCTGTGGGTGCTCAGTCCTGCCTCCCTCACAACCTGCCAGCCTGCCAGAGGGGACCCACCCCCCCAGTGCCAAATCAGGCTACTCTTTTCCTACCGAAAGACACAGATAGTAGAAACATCTCAATTTAAAAATTGTCCATGGAACATTCTTTTAAAAACCATTATGAAACCGTTGACATCACTAGGACAGTTTAATTAATTAATTAATTAATTAATTAATTTTTTACATATCATAATATCATAATTACAAAATTATAACCACGAAAATAATATATTATTTACCGATGTGTGATTTAAAAGTTTCAAATACCACTGGCATGGCAAACATCAGTTCCAGTGTACTAATTATTATTTCTGGGAATGTGTAATGGGGAATAGGATGGAAGAGCTATTCACAGAGAATGTCAATTATCTCTGTGACGGTTGTTCTTTTTTTTTTTTAATTTAATTCACAATTTTTAAAAATTTGCAGATATATATGTATTTATATTTATATTATATTATTCCATTATTGTGTACCCCAGGGCTTTGCCACTTCACTAACACCTGTGAACCATCCTGATCTTTTGTGCTCTTCACCTCCCCTGTCTTCTTCCCCCTCCTCCTCTCTCGCTCCATTGTTCAGTCCCATTGGTTGTTTTTATTTTTTCTTATTCGTTTGTTTATTTTTCCTTATATCCATCATATAAGTGAAACCACCCTGTATTTTTTTCTTTTTGACTTATTTCTGCTAATGACATCCATGTTGCTGTGAATGACATGTGTTTGTCCTCCTTGATTGATGCGTAGTATTCCATTGTGTGTATGTACCACATTTTTTTAGCCAATCATCTATTTTGGGGCATTTGATTTATTTTCAAATCTTGGCAGTTGTAAACAGAGCTGCAATGAACATGCATGTACAGATGTCCATTTGAATTAATGTTTTCATGACTAGGACAGTTTTATTAGGAATCAAATGATAGCTGTTTCAGGGCCAAATGACATTGTTTTTAAAAAGTTTCATCTGACTGTATTTCTTGAACGTTTCCAAGTTGTTTGCCAGGTATTTCAGGTCGTTGACTACCTGGGCTAGTTAACAGTGATCCTTCACACAGGTGGGCACCACGCACACACACCTCTCTGTACTTACAGGTACACGTGCATGCACATGCAACTTCACATCCATACCCATGCACACAGGTGCACGCTATGCCCACACTTCCTTCATGCACATGTATATATATATAAATACACTGGCACATATAGGTGCACATACAAGTACACAACCTCCTCCTCACACATACACAAACACATTGTGCCTACAGCATCTCCAACCTCACCCACAAAACACATACGTATCCATATATCTCCTCCACATATAATGTATAGCTGTAAGCACACAGGTGCACATACAACACACAATGGTTAATTCATGATAGATGTGAAGATGCTGGTGCATATTGGCAGCACCGTGATAGGAGAGCAGGCTGGCCTTGGAGGGACCCAAAGCAGGGAGCAGATTTCCAATGGGGGGAGGACTCTCCCATCTTCTCGGTGGGGTTGAAAGGTGGGGTTTGCAGTTTAACTTCTCAGTTCCACATACTTCGCCACTGAAGCCAACATTCCTCCCTTCATATTATTCCCCCAGTTTGAGCCATCACGTCATGATCTGTGTTCATGACCCGTATGCCACTCACCCTCCAAGTTGTGAACCTCTTTTTTAAAGAGGTCTCACTTTAGGCAGTCTCACCTGTGAACTCGCACTCTCTGTGCTAGCAAGACCTCCTTAAAGCAGAGTGTCTGTGAACTAAACATGTGAATGTGAAAGCAACAAGTGTGTTTATCTGTGTGCTTGCTGGCTATGCCTTCTCCTGTGCCTGCTACTCTGTGTTAATTCAGGCAAATAGAAACATGGCTAATAAAACAGCAAGTGACCCCAGGGACATTTTCTTCCAGAACTTAAAACACTAAAAACAGCTCCTGGTTGAGACCCGAGCTTCTCTTCATAAAGAATGGAGAGACAGCAGGGGCCAAGGGAGGAGGAACAGTGTCTTTGAGAGAAAGCTCGAAGGCTTTGTACTCAGTCCAGTCCGCTCATTTTCCAACCCGGGGAATTGGCAAATGAGTGGTAGACCGCCTTCAGCTCTGCTTTGTTTCCACCAGATCATCCTCATCGATGAAGCCACAGCTTCCATTGACATCGAGACGGAAGCCCTGATCCAGCGCACCATCCGGGAGGCCTTCCAGGGCTGCACGGTGCTGGTCATCGCGCACCGGATCTCCACCGTCCTCAGCTGTGACCGCATTCTGGTCATGGGCAATGGGAAGGTGAGCGCTGCCTCCCCTCCACGGGCCAGTGGGAAGCCAGGTCTCAGGCTGGTGCCACATGAGGCTGGTGGTCCCTAACGGCTGAGCTCAGCTATGTTCCATCCCTTCCATCCTTTCTCTGCCTGCCAGGTGTTAGAGTTTGACAAGCCTGAGGTTCTGCAGAAGCAGCCCAGGTCTGTGTTTGCAGCCCTGATGGCAACAGCCCATTCTTCACTGAGCTGAGGAGACATGGCGATGGCATGGAGTCAGGGCCTGTGCTCGTCGAGGTTCCCAGTGGGCAGCTGAAGCCTGCTGGCCATGACCTCCTAGTCCAGGGATGCCTACTTCACCGGGAAGAGAACTCAGATGGTTTGAGGGGTGCTAGCATGGGGTGGAGAAGAGACTGAGGCAGCAACACCTGGATGCGGTCATTCTAAGGCTCCTCTGATTGAGACCCCCGGGACTGTCCGAGACCCCGGGGTCAATGATCATGTGTGTCTTTTTAACTTACAGTTTTCTCATCTGTTAAAGTGTTGCAGATGATGTACTGATTTTGTAAAAAATTATAATAATAACAATAAACTTAAGAAAAAGTCACATTCCTTGTTCTACTTTCTATGTTGGTTAGTCCTTTAGCAGCAGAGAGCAAACCCTCTCCAGCTTCTGAAAAAGGGATTTTTTTTTTGGCTCACGTAATGAAAATGTCCAGAAAAAGGTACCAGTATATGAAAGGAGATCTGCTATGGGGATGCCTCTGTTCTTCTCTCAGCTCTGCTTTGTTTAGCTTCACTTTCTCACTTTCTTCCTCCTCACAGTGGCCTCCCGACTTCCAGCAGCTCCAAACTCACCTCCTGTTTCCTCAACTCCCACCCAGGTCTTCTTTTTCCCTGTGATTCTAGCCAAGCTCCCAGGGTGAAATCTCATTGGGTAGAATTGGGTCATGTGCTTAGTGCTGAACCAATCATGTGCTGGGCCGCAGGAATGCCGTGAGTCACGTATTCATGCCTAGGCCTGCGCTGGCCGTGGGCAGCCCTGAATGGTGGCTGAAATGGAGGGGATGTTTTCCCGAGATGGAAATGGGGTGCTCTTAGGACATGGAACAGGAATGGGTTTGGTGACTGGAAAACACCAAACTGTAACTGTCCACCATATATTGCTTATTGATTAGGAACACAGGTGAGTGGAATAACAGTCAACTTCTCACATGTGCTTTCGGGAAACACGGTCCTTGGTTGCCCTGCTGCCCCCTGTGGTCCAGATATGCTAATAGGAAAGGTCATTCTTTTTGATTTCTAGGGAGACCTCATTGTTGAGGGGAATATATTTCAGACTGTTTTGTTTTCTGATGATGGTGTCCTGTTCGCCATAAGAAAAATCAACTCAGAAACAATTATTTTCCTATCCTGTTTCTTGCGAGTCCTCAGCTAGAGGCTGGGGTTGTAATGCTCTCCCCACCTTGATAGAATTTGGCCTCTCTGGGAAGTAAATAAACAGTAAGCAAACAGGTGGTTTCAGGACCGGTGACAAGAGGTGAGAACGGCCCAGTGGACTGGTGGGTGTGAGGTTATGGTTTCCTAAGATCTGAAAAATGAGCAGACCGTTGCTCAGATGAAGTGAACTGGGGCAAGAATGTTCCAACAGAGAGAACGACAAACAAGTCTCTGTGGGAGTGAACTATGACAGGGGCTGATGCAACCCTTGGACCCAACAGAGGGCCCAGCTGTGTCCTGAGTTGCTGACACATGCAAGCCACTTGCTGTTCCCTCTTCAGGGCGACAACCTCTCCTGGTAACGTCATCTCACTCTTAGAACTCTGCTGGGTTATCCATCTTCCCTTAGTCCTGGCCTTTTACTTGTTGGACCGTGAGGATCCCCTGGGAGCCCAACTGCTGCCCATCAAAACTCTGTATGGTCACATGGTCTGTAGGTTAAAGGTGACACACCGCCCTGTCCCCTACTTCTCTGCTGTAACCCTCCAAACTGCCGCTCCAGCCCTGATACAGGATCAGGTCCTTTCCTAGGCCACAGGGAGCGACCATATTTTCCTCAAATTAGCCAGCAGATGGCAGCCTTCTCCCAAAAATGAAAGGCAGGCCCTTGGGTTTCAGATCTCAATGTACCAGGAAAGTGTTGAACACAGAATCAAAGCACAGAAAACAAAGCCCACCTCCACTTGATGTTGAGGGACTCATCCCACCTCCCCGAGCCCCACTTTCAGTAGTAGCCTCTCCTCCGGGAACTCAGACTTTGCTGCAGGTTAGAATCACCCACGGAGATCTCAAAACACTGATAGCCACTCTGAGCCCAGATCCAGTGCATGGGTTTGGGGTGCCATTGAGCACTGGAATTTTTAAAGCTTTAGGAGAATCTTCAATCAAAGATGACAAACATGTCATTCGCAGCAACATGGATGGAGCGAGAAGGAATAATGTTAGTGGAAATAAGCCAGAAAGAAGAAGAGAAATACGGGATGGTCTCACTTATATGAGGGATAGAGGGAAAACAGACAAGAAAAATTTAAACGCCCAACAGAACTGAAGCATAGAGCAAGAAATGGGGAGGAGAGTAAAATCGGGGGAGGGGGAGGGCACAAGAGATTAAGATGGTTCACTGGTGATAAGGTGATGGGAGAACCTCAGGGTAGACAGTGATGTATTACATATGCATTACATATGTGTATATATATGTGCAATCAATTAAAAGAAACTTTAGGTGAATCTGATGTGCAGCCAAATGTGAGAACCGTCGGCTCTAAGCTACAATACAGTAGAAGTTTTAGAAAAGCGTTGTCTTTTTAATAGTATTGATATTAATTTATTATTTGTAATAATAATAAATTATTATTATTGAGTGATGAGTTTTGAGTATTTGGATTTGTTTTTTAAAAAGAATTCTTTGTATCTTTTTTGGCATATAAACTATTTTATAATTAAATTTAAAGCATCAATATTTGATATTTCAAAAATAATATGAAAATATTTGTATGGGAATATAGGATTTTGTCTCCTTCCTTGGACTGGTGTTACAGGCAGGATGAAGACCCCCAAACCTGCCTGCTCAAAATAGGTCCTGCTATCTGCCACATCAAGACAAAACATACTCTTAGTCTGTGAGAACTTAAGTAGAAAATGAGTTTAATCCAATTAGTATGCAATAAAGAGAAGAAAAGGGAAAGAATAGATAAAAATAGTTTCCCCATGAAACCTCCCAAAGTCACCCATTGCCTCATGGGCAGATACCCAGCTAAACAGAGGTGGCCCAAACCAGGGCCACTGTGACCCAAAATCTTGCCACAAGTCTAAACACATCTAGTGGGACCCACAGGGAAGGGGCAGAAGGGGCCTGGCAATCCTGGAAGGAAAGGAGCAAAAGGAAACGAGCAAAAAGAAATTCAAGGCTGCTGTGTCAGTCTCCCCGCGGTCTCTCATCCATGTCTGTTTCAAGTGTCTCCTTAGTCTTTGGTGCATGTCCAAGGCTAAAAAGCAAGCACCTTCTTCATGTTTCTCTCTTCCATGTGCCTCTTCCAGGTCTTCTTGCTTCCTTTCCTCCCTTCTCCCAGTCTTCTCCGGCTTCCCCTTCATGCTCAGCTCCACCCTTCCTCAGGTGTGGCAGAGAACCTGGGACCCCCCCCCCTCTTCCCCTGGGGATGGCCCTGTTACACTTACTAATGGCCTGTTATTTTTTTTCTATTTTCACTACATCCTGGTGAGGAGGACGTATTTCTAACACCCAGGTTTCCAAAGGCCTTAATCTGTCCCAAGGTCTTAAGCCTCCTCTTGGTCAAGAGCAGTGGGTGCATGTTAGCACCAGCTTTGGATGTGGGGCTCCGTGAGAGCAGGCCAAGGGCAGGTCAAAAGCTCTGTCCTGGCCAGGTCTCCCAATTCCACACTCCCATTTTAAGAGCAACTGTGAAATGGAGGCTCTTCCAAGGATGACCAGTAGGGGGCGCCTGAAAACCATGTTGTGAGAAGATCCGTTTAGGAAGCGGGAAAGACTCAGATTAGGCCTGCATCTGAAGAGCTACATCTGAAGAGGCTCCTGAGGACAGCCTATGCCCAGGAGGTGCAGATGGTCAGGTGTGGGAGGGTCGCGGGGGGTGGGGTGGGGTGAGTGACTGTCTTGTCTTGAGAGGTAGGGAGCATAGGTGGGAACATGTCTGACTCCAAAACCTTTCCCCTGTGTAGGGTGAGGGGCCACTGTTGACATCCCCATGTTTGGAGAGGCTCCCACAAGGCTGAGGGCTGGCTGGGTTCTGCACAAGTGGTAAATGGGATCGGGTGACTTCTCTGGGGTGCAATTATGGATTAGTACATCCAGGTCTTGGGTGGGTTTTAAGAATTAGCTCTCTTGCGTTCCCAGATGTTGCTGATGCTCTATCTGGGACATACTCTGAAAACCCAGACGGTAGCTGAGATTACTCTATTCATGTGGTAAAGGAGAGCAGAAGCCCCGCATTCTAAGGTGAGGCCCTAGGTTTTGCTCAAAGCTTCTGAGCTCACTAAGTCACTAAGTCACACAGACTTTCTCTCTCTCTCTCTCTTTCTCTCTCTTCCTCTCTCTTATTCTCTGTCTCTGTCTTTGTCTCTGTCTCTCTCTCTCTCTCATAGACTTCAAAGGAGAACTCAGCACATTTTCTTATTCTTGGTCCATACACTTGGCTATAATAAGGTTTTGGGTCCAAGGAGGGATTTCTCTTCCAGTCACTTAACAACTTCAAATTAATTATCAGCCATCATCTTCTTAAGGAGTTGCTCTATTTCCACCCCCTCAGGCTTCAGTCTGCTTCCTGCTACTGCCTCTCTGGATTTGGGTACTTCCTACCCCTTCCGTCCCCAACTCCTGGGTGTGTGTTATGCAGAACAGTTTAATTTTCAGCTTTTCCTGCTAAGCAAGTCACCAAGGTCTCATTGTCAACCTCAGGAGATGCATCAAGACAGTTTTCTGGACAAAAACAGTTCTTATCCTATGATACGGCCTGGTGCTGACTGGTAAGCACCCCATTATCCTAAATATCCCCCATTCAGTCTGTGGTCTCTTTTAAATAATTCTTACAGACTCCAGCTATGTCAGAGTCACAAACACCTTCAGACACTATCAGTAAAGATGCTGGCCACAGTGGGTGGCTCACCGACTCCTCCGCTCGATGCAGGGATCTGTGAATTGGATGGGGAAAAGTCTTTATTTTTAACTACTGAAATTTAGCATTTCCATTGATTACCCCAAAAGTGACAAATGATAGTAACTTTGGCAGGAGCTGTGACACACCAATAGAAGTCACAGATGTTCTCACATCTCATTTCAATTAAGTTATCGCATGATATCATTTATATGCACCACTGCTTGGAAATGATCGTAGTTATTAGATCCACGGCTGCATCATATTATTCAGTGCCTTGATACAGAAGCATATATATGATGACACCCAACTTCACCTTTTTATTTTGCATTTGTATTTTGATACAACTGAATTGGATAACCCACGTTGCAATATAATTGGTTTTCTTAGCAATCCTTTGTACATTATTTTATGCATTAGAAATGCTATTCTGAGAACACTCTACAATTCCAGAAGTCTAAGGCACAAAATGGATTAGGGACCCTCATCTAGTTCAGTTCTTTGAACTAGTGGAGAGAAACTGAGCCCCATGACAGAGGAAAGACCTCACCCACATCTACGTGGGACTTGTAACAGGCTGGCTTGGGGCTTGCATCTAAATCAGGTGCAGGAGGAAGCGAGAAGGGGGAAGAGCAGCGGCTATGTCTGAGCCGGTAGCTGATCCTTCACACAAGTTCTCATTCTCGCGCCTGGCCTGCCTCACTGGGTTCTCGCCATTATAGCAAAAGGAGTATAATTAATTCCTCATTATAGCAAAAGGGAGTATAATTTTCTGATTTAATAATGATGTTTCTTGCCAAATCTTTGGTTCCCAAGGGCTCTGGTTTTTGCTGTGCTCTACAGGCCGCCATGCTTGTGGGCAGAGCCAACCTGCTTGTGCCTCAGAACCCAGAGCGCTAGACAAAATGGTGGGAGGAGACCAGGAGTGTTCAGCAGCCTGAAGCGCAAGATGGCGGACTCTCAAAGTCCACTTCCCTGATCTGGGGAGAAGCAGGGACTTCCAGGGGGTGGGCGTGCTAAGGAAAGGGGAGAGGCTAAAGGATCTGCCTCAGCAGGATTTCAGAGAAACAGACTGGGGTTTCAGGAACCCCTTTCTCTTCCAAGTTTGGTCTTCATGAGATCAGCGCTGGTGGGTGTGCCCTTTACTGTGATAACGAGGCTGTGGCCGATGTCTTTCTTCTCCCTCCACCTTGGCCTCAGCTGGTCCTGTCAGTTCCCTCATTTTGTCTGCAGTGAGGAGCAGGAACAGAGCAAGGATGAAATGCTCAGGGTCACTGGACCAGAAACTTCTGTTTCCACCCGGTATTCACTGAAATGCTCCCTCCTTTTCTCTCTGCACCCGTCAGTGTACTTCACGAATCTAGGGGAGCAGTAGATTCATGATTTAGAACGCACACAGCTCTTCTGTAAATGCCATGTCAAAAAAATGCATGCCTTGGATTGCGCACAGTGGCTGGAGATGGCTAAGCGTTTCCACACTCATTGCTCTAACAGTTAGTGCGCAGAAAGGAATAGGTGCAGTATGAGATCACTTAGTGGATAAGTTAGGTGTTCACAATAAGCATAATAGCCCCTTCCCCCCTCCCAGAACCTGAGGAAGAGAGCCACCTTTCCCTGTGGGGGGCAGACTCAGGTCAGTGCCCCAGCCCAGAATTGGGTGCCCTGATGATATTTTAGCTCCAGTGGGTGGCCCTGAGGCCAGTGCAGCTTGGCTCCATAAGAGGAGGCGGCTCTGTTATGCAGTGCCTGCATTTCTGGGTCACTCACCCGACTGTGTTTCTTCTACTTAGTGTCTTCAAAGCTCATTCAAACCATAAATTACTTTACAGTCATTTGACATCAACTTTGTTTGTTCTTCCTCCTTTGTCTCTTTCCTTAGCTTATTAGGCAAACAGCAAAAAAAGAAAAGCCCACCCCCTCCTCTCAGCAGATGCACTGTATATTTCCACCAGCTTCCAACAGCAGCCTAGAAGGTAGAGAGCTTATTTCCTGTGAGACCCTGTTAATTAAAAAAAATATATTATTTACAAATAATGGCTATCATTTATCGAGCGTTAACTGTGTTTAAGTCACTGTGTTAAGCACATCACTTACATTATCTAATCCTCAATTTATGATATTTGGAGGTTAGCGTTCTCATTTTATCACTGAAGAAACTGAAATCGAGAGACCTTGAGATCAAATCTAATCCCAGAATTCCTGCTTTTAACCACGACATGCTGTTGATTTTATGTAGCTACACAAGTTTATTTCTGAGTTTCTCCCAGGATCTTTGAACTTCATAGCCTTGGTTCCTCTCTGTCTGTCTTTTATACCTATCATCCATCCATCCATCCATTGATGTATATATATATATATATATATATATATATATATATATATATATATATATACAGTAAAAATTTTTAAATATTTCTTTTCTTGAGATTAACTGAGTCCATATCATGAAGACTTCAGGAAGGGGGAAGATTTCAGGCAGAGCCTCATTTTGAAGGCTTCATAGGTTTCATAGAACCTCAGAGTTGGGAAAATTCTCTAGAGAAGTGGTCCTGAAAGTTTCTGCCAAGCACCACCATGGTATCTGAGTGCTCAGCCTCCTGCTGTGTGCACGTAGTTACTTACAAGTGACATGCAAGATAATAGCTGTCACCATGTTAATGCATTTGTACACCAAATGGGGTTTTTATAAGGAGGAGGAAGTACAGAAAAAATCACTGGTATTTCCTTCCTGTAGCCCTTGGGGGTGTGTGCCAGGTTGAGCCCAGGTGCACGGACCTACCTCAGGCAAGGCCTACTCAAACCCTATGCATCACTCCCTTCCAGAATCTGTTGCCCACTAGGTCCACTGCTTTGTGTGCCAAAGTGCCATGTGTCTCGGTCAAAACTCCTCTCTGTCAGACCTGCCACGGACATGGAGAAAAACTGTTCTTCGTGCTCCCCAGATAGCATCGGCATCTGTTTGGGAATTGTGTGAGCAATTGCGTGCTGATTCCTCCCACAGTTGTGAAGATCAAGTGATAAAAGGATGAAGAACTTTGCGATACACAAGGGCTCTACAAATGTCAAGTGATATTATTAGCAGCAGAGATTTGCATCTATGGAGGAAGGGAAGGAGGCAAACAAACTGGGACACTGTGGGCACACATGGCCCAGTCCCCTGCCCATCCAGTGACCCCACCATTCTGGCCAGCTGCTTCCTGCCACAGCTATGCCCACCCATCCACACCATGCTCCCCAGTCCCCACCTTTCATTTGGCCAGTAGGAAAGTATCTCTTGGGTGAGTGAATTACATGCCCAGACAGTGGAGGAGCCTGAAATAGCCAGCAGGTGGTGGGGGGGGTTGACCAAGAAAATCGGGGAGGACAGGGGAACACTTGAAATATTTGTCCTAAAATCCACGTGAGTTAGGTGCGGGAGGAATTAGAAGGTGTCAGCGGAATTCACAATGAAGCAGAACTTGTTATTTCTGACTGTAGAGGTTTAGCTCCCTGCCAACCAATGCCCTCGCACCTCTGGCATCCTCAGTCAACTCTGAGCCCAGGTCCCTTTCTGAGCCAGCATCCTGGTCAGTCATCTGGGGAATGAAACCAATCAGAAGAGACTTGTACCCTGGAATCCGGGACACCTGCAATATAATACGTGCACACTTTCGTTTGCCAGGATTAGCTGTTGGTGTGAGTCTCACACTTAGCCTTCTTTCAATTCCAGAAAAAAAAAAACAAAACTCAAATTGCCTTTTATTTTTAGTTAAAATGAATGGGGAATGAACGAATGCGATTGTCTCCATGTTGGGTTGGATTCCCTCCCCTGACCTGGGCTTGCTTTGCAGCAGCAGAGAGGGAAATATATGCCTGCTGGGAACCCCTGTGTCCAGGCTGGGAGTCAGGAGACTTGGCTACTGGTCTCAGCCTTGCCCAAGCTCCTCATAGGAGACCTTCTGTTCCCTGCTCCCCCTGCCTGTGTGGGGCCTTGGGAAGTGTGATGTGACTGACCAGCCGGGGCAGCTGGCAGGAGCAAGAAATGTCATCAGAGGAGCTGGGCTGCGCCACAGGCCCATGCTGGGAGGGGCAGTGCCCTTTGTGTGGGTAGAGGGAATGTTGGTCCCCCAGAGTTCCCTCCACAGGCGTGGTGCGGTGACAGTTGAGTCGGGCAGTTGAACAGGAAGACTCCAGGAAGGTGGGGCAGGCAGAGCTGAAGTTACCGTCCACAGAGAGGAGGCCTGGCAATAGGGCTGCACCCCCCAAGTCCATGACCTCTGGCTCCCCCTGTTGTTCTCAGGATACCTGCTGTCCAGGTAAAACCCCCTTGGTTGCCATCCTGGGGGACTCTGCCTCTCACCTTCCAGAGAGGCTGTGCAGACCGTACCCTGTCAGATGTGGCTGCCCATGTGGGAGGAAGTGGGAACTGGGAACCTTCCAGAGTGTAAGGAAGGTCTGGGGCACCTCATTATTTGGAGCCCCTGGTAACAAAGCCAGAATGTCTACATGGGATTTCCTAATTTCTGTGATACAGAAATGAACACTGAATAAATGAAATCCTTGACCCCCCCCCCCCCGAGGCCGTAATATACTGTATGGCTCACAATTTTATCACAGGATTTATTTTAAAATCTTGCACACATGGTACATTTACTGTATGGTTCACACATGTTTAAAATGGGAATTCTCATCTTTCCTCAATCTTATGTAACTGAAGGGGTAACCACATTTGGAGATGCTGTCACGGACCACCATTTAGGGTTCTCTGGGGATGACAGGACTGGAGCAAAGCACCTCACTTTCTGACCTCCAGTCTTTGCATTCTTGTATATGCTTCCCTCTGCTGCTTTCCTACCTCCTCCTCCAACACTTGCTGGGCCTCACTCCCTGGGCCTCCTTCAGGGCTGACTATAACCATGTGCCTGGGGACAGCAGGAGTAGATGGCAGGAGGAGTAACACCAGGACTAGAGGCTGGTCAGCGTCTGGAGGAAGGGCCCATGGGAGTTGGGGGGAGGGCATGAGACCCTCAGATATTGTAATTTAGGTGGCTTTAAATGGAGCGGAGACTTATTGAGAAAGGTAACTGCTTCTTGTCTCTTACTTGGGACAGATTTTATATTAAAAGCATATCTTCATTTGCTTGATGTAGAAGAGTTCTAAGGATAAACCTTCATTTTAGGCACCAAGGAAAACCGAGAGGCCTCTCCAAAGAGGCCTTGTCAGTTTTGTAAATTAAGTAGAAATGGAACATGTTTAGCAAGCAGGATAGGTATGAAAAAGGTTTTGTCTTAAAATGCCCTCCAGATATCATTGTCTTCCCTCCTTGGAAAGAAACAAGAGTAGAGGAAAGTGATTCCACTATAAGGAAAACTGCACTGCAAATGTGAAGATAAATACTCGGTCACCGAGATTTAAGAGTCCGAAGGACAATAAGGAGTAGTGGGGATTGTGGCAAACTAAGGTCTGGGTGCTTTTCCACAAAAGTGTTGCTGCTGCTCAGCATGCACTGACTGTAGTCAAGTGAACATACATAGCTCCTGATTTTTTTGACAAAAAACCAGAGGAATTTTTAAATTTTAAAGTGATAGTTTCTAATTTTCAAGTATTTCTCACAATTGCCGAGCATTACAACGTACTGTGCTAGGCAAATGAAGTGGATTTGTAAGTTGTGTGTGTTGTGGTCTGCAACCCACCAGTTTGTGTCCTCTTCCCTAAACAGAGTTCTCCCTGCTTCTGCCTTGTAGGGTCTACTCAGGTCAGGTTAGGCACACTGACCAGTGAGCAGGGGACACACTGGGACACATTTCCACCTCCTTCCAATCCTCAGATTCTCTGAGCAGGAATGGCTCAGGCCAGTGGGGGAGAGTCAGGGTGACCACAAACCCTGGCTGGTTGGGCCCTCACTCCTTTCAACTCTGTCAGCGGCCTCCCCCCCCCATCCCGAGAGTGCCAGCAAGCAGATTTGTCGCTCCAGGCAGCTCCCCATTCCTGGCAGAGGATGGCATGACAGACGGGGGTAGAGACGTTAGCCAAAGCAGGCTTCCTGATTTAAAAATTCTCATTTTCCCCCCGGGGCTGCCAAATTTAGCAAAGTGCCATTCCAGCTGCAATGCTTCCAAGCCGTCTTAGGTAATCACAACTCTGCATTCCCTGTGGAGCGCTCAAGGAAATTACCTCCAGCACCAATTTCCTGTGTACTCTGATTACTCGAACCTGGCCAGGGAGGCCTGGCCGCTTGTGTTTGACATCAGGATCCCTCAGACAGGCTGATGACAGCTTGGACCAGGGCTCAGCCCTCAGAAGAGTGAGGGCAATTATGGGTGGGATGGGCATGGCTTCTCCATGGGTGGTGAGGCCTGTCTCCTCAGGAGGAGGCCTGGGATAGGGGGAGCTGGGGACAGAGAGGAACTGCAAATGGGTTGCTGGGGTGAAAAGCAGTTCCTCTCCTTTAGCCCTGTCTCTTTCAAACATGTTCTGCTACTTATTCTGGAATGATTCAAAACTTACAGAAAAGCAGCAAAGAGGCATGCTAAGAAATCCTTCACTCTGATTTGTAAATTAACATTTTGCTGCCTTTGTTTTAACATTCTCTTTCTATGCATAATTATTATCTTTTCTGACACACTTAAGAGTAAATTGCAGACTTTTTGCTCTATTGTCTCTAAATACTTCAGGATGCATTTCTGAAGAATAAGGCCATTCTCTTATAGAACTGTAATCATCAAAATGATCAATTATCAAATTGTACAATTATCCAAATCAGATCATTTAATTTTGACAAAATACGCATAACCTACGGTCTGTATGCAAATGTCAGATGTTCCTTATTGTCCTAATGCTATCTTGAGTGGTCCTTTTTCCCGGCCCAGGATCCAGTCCTGTTTTGTTTGAGCTGTTATGTCTTCAGTTGCCTTTAATCTGAATATTTCCTTATCTTTTGGGCTCAGTTCAGTGATTTTATAAAATACCCTTCGATTGTCCAATAGTTCCTCACCACTAAAGTCAGATTATCTGTTATTCGCAGTACTTCTGCGTGAGGGTGCTCTTACGAAGTAGCTGGGGTCTTTTGCCAAACCTGTTGACCCACCCTCAGGGTAGAGGAAATTCACTGGTGAAGCTGCATCGCCTGATCTGCTGTCTCCTTGGCTTCCATTAATTCTTAGGTTCAGTGATTTTCTCTTCTGAGAGGAATTTCAATCTCACTGCAGCACCCAGGAGCTCCTTTATCAGATCAGGTCATGTGCTTGCCTCCCCGTGCTTTGTCAGCCCAACCTTGCGGGTAACCCTCGGAGTGCTAGGGGTCGGGATGCCCTGAGAGGCAGCTCATCTAGGATTACCTTCTGGCTGTTCGTGGCCCACAGTGTGATGAGACCCAGTAGAAAGGTAGAGTCCTTATCCGGATTTGCTCCTCCTGCTTCTCCTGCCAGGGCTGGACTGCACTGAGAGGAAGTCATGGTCCTGTCAAATGCTATGATGCTGATTTCCTTGCTTTTCTCAGCCCGAGCTTTCCTGCAGCAGTCTGCAGCCCTCCACTGTCTCCCTGCAGCAAATCCAGAAAAACCTCCATTCTGAGGAGAGGAAGCTGGGAGGGGCTCTTTGGTAAACAGACAAATGAAGTCTGGTGGAAGGCTCTCTAAGGAGATGTTACCCAGAGCTGTGCCCACGCAGGGCCCCTTGGGCTGCTGTCAACGTCACCAGGAACACGTCTACGGTCCTCTCTGCTCAACCTGGCCACGTCACGCCCACTCTCTGGCCTGAGTCACTGTGCATGGTTCCCTCCGGGGTCTTCCTCTGCAGGGCCATGCGACCGATTTCCGCTGAACCTCTCACCCACACGTTCCTCCAAACTCTTCCTTCCTCTCTGTTCTCTTCCAAACCCCAGCTCTGGTCTCCCCAGAAGAAATTTCCTTGCTCCATCCTCCTCCCAGACCATCTCCCTCCTCAGAACTTAGGTAACTAGTTGGTCCTCGGGACCACTGGCATAGACAGCCTGGCCCCAGAGCTACAACCATAATATGTGATTAAATGTCACAACATCCCAAGACAGCCCCCTCTCCTCCCATGCACAACTTCCTCATCTCATTCCTTCAC
Organism: Uropsilus gracilis; assembly: GCA_004024945.1. NCBI lineage: Eukaryota > Metazoa > Chordata > Mammalia > Eulipotyphla > Talpidae > Uropsilus > Uropsilus gracilis. The sequence goes on along the minus strand of PVHY01005937.1, from coordinate 57,715 downwards.
CTCCCACAGGTCACCAGCATCTGGAAACTGGCCTCTGGCATTCCCATTTACTTTCTAAAAATAAACTTTATTTTTTTGAGCAGTTATAGGAAAATTGTGAAAACAGTACAGAAGGTTTCCATATACCTTGTACCCAGTGCCCCGATCAATAACATCTTACATTAATATTGCATGTGCATTGTGGCTAATGGCGTTGATAAATCAATATTGACTAATAGCCATGCTGCTTTTGCTTTCCTGAGTTTTGACCCAATGCCCCATTTCTGTCCTAGGATTCCATCCAGGTCACCAGTGCTTAGTCATGCCTCCCTAGACTCCTCTTGGCCAATGACAGCTTCCTGTTTTGAACGACCTTTGTAGGTACTTAGTGGTAGGTACTTTGTGAAATGTCCCTCAACTGAGATTTGTTTGATGTCTTTCTTAAGATTTGATGGGAATTAGGGTCTTGGGGGAGGAGGAAGATTCCAGTGGGAAAGGGCTCAGTGCCTCTGCTGACATGACTTAATCCCCATGGATGTCGACACGGATCCCTGGCTGAATCATAATTGTCTGTTTCCTCCACTGTCCAGTTGTTATTTACCCTCTTTTCCATATTATACTTCTGAAAACACTGTGCTCTGGTTGATAAAGCTGTTTGTCATGGACCTATGTGCATCCTGGAGCTGAATCCGAAGCATGAACCATGAACCACGGTCAGAGGATGCTGAGAGTCAGGCTTCTCTACCTTGTCATGGGCATTTACAGATAAGCAAGGGGAGGAGACTAGAATCATGCCAATTATGCTAATGTAGTAGAGTTGGAGAATCAATATGAACTCAGGTTCATATGAACTTAGGTGAAAATAGATTCAGAAATATTTTTGGCTACATGTATATACATTCATTAACATACACATACATGCACATATTTCCTTGCTCTGTCAGCAATAACATCCCCATAATAAGAAACACACTTGAGTGCCGCCCAGATTTTGGTTTCCAAATCCACTCTCCAATGAAAGGAATCAGGGCTACTTGGAGGAGTGGAATTTCATTACAATATGTTTTATCAGTAAATGAATATATTGATGTTTCTGCAGGTTCGTGAACTTTACTTTTATATACATTTTGTTGCAACTTATTTTTCCCCTCTCAGGTGTGTGTGGTATTCACATAGCTTGGGTTGTGGAACTAGTTCATCTTTACTGCTGAATAGTCATAGACTATATTTATATTATACAATTTACCCATTTTTCTAGAGATGGATGTTTAAGATGTTACAGAACTTGTACAAATATTCTTTAGAGGGGCTGGAAGGACATTTTGCATTAGGTTTTTATCCTCCGTGGATTGTTTGCTTGTGTTTTTCTAGATTGAATGTAGGTGTTGACTTCAGTGAGCACAAAGGCAGAGAGGTTAGCAGAGCTAGGGGAGGATTTGTGAGGAAAACAGGAGCAGAGGCAAAGCTGGCTACTCTCTGTGACTCTTTGAACAGGGAGAATTTGTTCAGAATCTGTTACCTATGGAGGAGAATTGTTGGCTCTCTTAGTAAGACAATCACCAACTTGATCAGATAAGCCAAATTGCTTTACAAATTTGTTGTACAATTTATATTCCTATCACCAGGGCATAAGATCAACTGTGTGCCACACATATGCTGATCCTTAACATTTTCAGATATTGCCTTTCTGAAGAATGAAACCAGCTCTTCTTGGGACAGTGGCTTTAATTTTCCCTTCCCTGATAGTTCAGATTGAGCATATTGTGTGTGTGTGTGTGTGTGTGTGTGTGTGTGTGTATTTGGCTCCTCTGACAATTGCCTATATTTTTTATCCACTTTTCTGATTGTCTTTTTGTTATTGATAGATTTTACATTCTTTGTAAATTTTACATACTAACTCTTTGTATTAAATTAATCATTTATACCAGTTTGTTGCTTTGCTTCTGGATCTTAAAAAACTTGGTTTTTTTTGACTGAATCATGGTGATGTTGACCTTTGTCACCTGGATGAGTGATGTCTGTCAGGTTTCTTCCTTCTCTCTTCCCCTCTCTTTTCCCTCTCCCCTTCCCCCTCCCCCAATTCTCCCTCCCTCCTTCCCTCCCTCCCTCCCTCCCTCCCTCCTTCCTTCCTTCCCCCTATCTTCTGTCTCCTCACCTCCAACATCTGTATGGCTTGGGGAGGGGTGCACTCAAGAGCTCTTGGTGCGTGTGGGTCCTCTTACTTTGCAGCATCACAGCCTCTGGTTGCGCAGAATGGTGCTGGCACTGCCTTTCCTGGCCATGTGCCGATTGGAGAAGGACTTGTTCCTGTGGATCATCTGCGCGATGCTGCTGAGATCGACCCAGGAGTTTGCATTAATGATGGTCCACCCGTAGGAGGTGGCCAGCTTCGCGGCCGGATCTCTACTTCGTGATCACCACCAAGCCCCATCACACCCCGCCTTTGTAGCCTGCTGCCGGAGGCTCGCCCACAGTCTTGGCGGTGAATCAGCCTGTTGTAACTGAAGGAGCTGTGGTCCTTGAGATGATTCGTGCCAGTGGTGTTCTGCTGGTTCTTCTTAAAGAGAAGGCTGCAGCCGTTTTGGACGACCACCCACAACAGATGCGCTGACTTTGCGGTGGTTCCTTTCTCTGCTTCAACCAGACACAGAAAGAACTCTAGTTTCTCTTCTTTATTGACTTCTTAGCTTTAAGTCGGTCCATCTGTCTTTCTCCCTATCTCCTTCTCCCCTGCTCTCCATCCAGTTCCCCCTTGCCCTCCACCTTCCCTCTCCTTCTCCCTCCTGTTCCTTCCCCACCCCCAGTTTTCTATGGTTGATAGTATGCTGTGGTTTGCATTTTTCTGTGTCTTATAAAGCACTTATTTTCTCCCTTGCTTGGGAGAGAAGTTGTGTTTGGGACCCTTCTCATATTCATGATCATTTAAACATCCACCCATCCATCCACCCATCCATCTACTCATCCATCCATCATCCATCCATCCATCCATCCATCCATCCATCCATCCATCCATCCATCCATCCATCCATCCATCCATCCATCCATCCATCCTGCCTGCCTGCCTGCCTGCCTTCCTTCCTTCCTTCCTTCCTTCCTTCCTTCCTTCCTTCCTTCCTTCCTTCCTTCCTTCCTTCCTTCCATCCATCCACTCATCCGTCCATCCATCCAACAAAATAGTATCACATCTACCATGTGCCAGGGATTGTGTAGGTGCTGGAGTTCCATCTGTGAACAAGACAGCTAGGAAGCCCACAGTTTGCTTTGGGGGAAACAGTTAAGTAAACAGGGAAGTTTTTCCAGAAGAGATGTCTGAAATGAGCCTTGAAGGCATAGTCAGAACCCATCAGGAACAGAGTGACAGAAACAAAGACCCAGAGCTTGGATCACTGGCAGTGTGTTCCAGGAACAATAAGCTGTGTGAAATGCCTGGAGAGAGTGTCAGGTGGTATAAGTGGAGGATGGAGTGTCTAGTGTGGGGCAGGTGGACTTAGGAAATCCCTGTTAGTTAGCTTCTAATTTTCTCCTTGAATTAGAAACCCAGAGCTGAGTCCATGGTACTCAAGTTATTAATATTCATTAATTGAACAGTTAAAGAGATTTTGAGCAGAATTCCTGCCTATTAAAACATACACCCCCTCCAGCTGTCTGTAATGTCTCACTCCTCACTTTGGAGAATTGAAATTAAGACATTTTGATTTTCCAGTTCAATTGTAAGAAAGATTATATTACTCTAGCTCTCTAGAGCTTCTTTTAATACAATGTAAGCAAGGGATTTTCCAGGGTATTTGGAGAAAAACATGCACATCAGTTTACCTGTATCCAGACTGCTTCAGATGAGATGGTACTGTCAGTCCACATTTTACTGTTTACCTCCCAGCTTTATTGAGATAAGAGAATATGATTGACCTAGAACTTTGTGCCATCTAGGGAGTACAATGTACTGTTTTGCTGCAAGTGTGCATTATAAAATGATTACCATAGTAGCATTAGTTAATACTTCCATCTTTTCATTTAATTACCAATTCATTTTGTTTTTATGGTAAGAATCTTTAATATATCTTCTTTTAGTAACTTTCCAGTATAAAATATAAAAGCATTGTTAACTATAGTCACAATGTACATTAGAGTCCAAGAACTTATTTATCTTATAATTGGAAGTTTATAGCCTTTGACCAATATCTCCCCATATCCCCAATTCTTGCAAATTCTGACAATTGCCATTCTACTCTCTTTGAGTTCAGCTTTTTTGATGCCACATACAAGTAATTCCATATATCTTTCTTTCTCTGTCAAGTTTATCTCATTTAGAATACTCCAATGGTCCATCCATGTTGATAGAAATGGAAGATTCTCCTTTCCCCCTCATATTTAAATGATATTTCTCTGTATGTGTACATGCACTATTTTTTCTTTTTTCAATACTGCATCCATACCTAGATACATGTAATTTCCATATCTTAGCTTTTGTAAATGATGGGATCTAGATAACTGTTTGAGATCTGATCCTGATTTTCTTTCTTTTGAAGGTATACCCAAAAATGGGATTGCTGAATCATGTGGTAGTCTAGTTTTAATTTGCTGAGGACAGTTTGTATTGTTTTCTATAGCAGTTACACTAATTTATATTCTTAACAACTGTGCACAAGCAGCTTGTTCTTTTTCTATATATCTTCACCAACACTTCTAATCTCTTGTCTTTTTGATGCTAGCCATTCTAGAAGGTATGTGGTAATTTAATTTGCATTTCTATGATGCTTAGTGATACTGAGCACCTTCTCACGTACTTTTTTGTTATTTGTGTGTCTTCTTTGGAAAATGTCTATTCAGATCCTTTGCCCATTTTTTTTTTGCTATTGAGTTGTATGAGTTCCTTATGTATTTTGAATGTTAATCTCTTACGTATATATGATTATATACACACACACTCACATATTTGCTTGTGCTTTTGGTGTCATAACCAAGACATTGCCAAGACCAATGTGAAAATTTTCCTGTATTTTCTACCAGAAGTCTTATGGTTTTAGGTCTCATTGTTTAAGATTTTTAGTTGATTTTTGTGAGGAGTACAGTTTTATTTTTCTGTATATGATTATTCAGTTTCTCCAACACCATTTATTAAAGATGCTATCCTTCCCCCATTGAGTATTCTTGTTTTTCTTGTCAAATATTAGTTGACCACATATGTGAAAGTTTATTTTTGGGCTTTCAATTCTATTCTATTGGGCTTTGTGTCTATAGCCATACTATACCAGTTTGGTTATTATAGCATTGTAGTATAATTTAAAACCAAAAGGTATGCTTTCTCAGGATTGAGCTGGTTATTCAGTATCTTTTCTGGTTTCTTACAATTTTAGGATTTTTTTCTTTTGCTTGAAGAAGAAAGTCATTAGAATTTTGATAGAGATTTCATTAAATCTATAAATGGTAGTGGATAGTGTGGATATTTAAGCACAATTGATTTGTCTACAGAGGATATCTTTTTATTGATTTCTGCCATCAATTTCTTTCCTTGAAGTGTTGTTTTTTCTATGCATAGATTTTTCACATTGGTTAAATTTATTTGTAATTATTTTAATGTTTCTAAATATGATGAATGGGATTGTTTTCTTCAGCTTTTTGGATTTTTTGTTGTTGGCATATAGAAACAATTATTACTAGTAAGTTCGTTTCATATCCTGCACTTTTTCTTAGCTTGTTAATTAGTTGTAAGATTTTTTTTTATGGTGGAGTCTTTGGTTTTCTATGTGTAAGATCATATCATCTGCAATAGTTGATCCTACTTCTTCCTTTCCAACTTGGATGCCTTTTATTTTATTTTGTTGCCCAGTTGTTATACTGTGTTGAATGTAAGTGTCAAGAGTAGATATCCTTGATCTTAGATGAAAATCATCTAAACTTTCATTATTGAACTTTCCTCAACAATGTCATGTATGGGGTTATCATATATGACTTTGTTATATTGAGTTTCAGTCCTTCTGTACCCAGTTTGTTGAGAATTTTTTTTGTTAATAACAAATGCTATATTTTGTCAAATGCTCTTTCCACATTATTACTTTCATTCTGTTAATGTAGTGTGTCACATTTATTGATTTATATATGTTGTATATGTGTATTCTTGCACCCCAGGGGTAAATCCCAATTGAGCATTTCATATGATCTTTTTCATGTGTTGCAAATGTGTTTCATATGTTTCAAATATGTTACACATATAGCAAAATTAATTTGCTAATGTTGAGAATATTTGCATCTACATGGATATTGACTTATACTTTTCTTTATTTGTATTTTCCTTGTCTGGTTTTAATAGCAGGGTAAAATAAATTGGGGAATGTTATTTCTCTTGAATATTTTTGAAAGTTTGAGAAAGATGACATTAATTCTTTTCTAATTGATAAGGGAAAACCTAGTTCTGAGATTTTCTTTGTGGGAGATATTTAATTGCTGATTCAATCATCTTAATTATAATACATCTGTTCATATTTGTTATTTCTTCATGATTCAAATACTGGTTAGTTGAAATGGAATTCATCCATTCTTATTTATACAATTTGTTGATGTATAATTGTTCACAGTATCCTCTTATATTTTGTATCAGTTGCAGTGTTTAATCTTTGGCCAGATTTTATTTATTTGAGTCTGTTTTTCTTGGTCTACTAAAAGTTGGTCAATTTATCTTTTCAAAAATTCTTAGTTGAATGAAATGAAGTGAATGAAAATTTGAGTTTCATTGATCTCTGGTAATCATTTTTTTCGATTTTATTTAATTCATTTCTATTCTGATCTTTGTCATTTCTTTCCTTACGCTAACTTTGAGCTTAACGTGTTCTTTTTCAGTGCCTTGAGGTCTAATTAGGTTTTGTTTGAGAATGTGTGTTTTTTTAGTCTTGATATTTACTACTATAAGCCTTTTTTCAAACCCGTATTGCTATATCCCATAGATTTTGTTATGGTGTGTTTCCATTTTCATTTATTTCAAGTTACTTTTTGATTTCCTTTTGATGTCTTCTTTGAACTCAGTTGATTTCTTCTTGACTCAGTTGCTCAGAAATATGTTGTTTATCCTCTCTCTAAATACATCACACATATATATGATTTTTGTATCTTCTTAATGAATTGACTCCTTTACCATGATACAACAATGACCTTTTTATCTCTTGTTACACTTCTTGACTTAAAGTCTATGCTATAACTACTGCTATTCCTGTTCTATTTTCACTTGCATATTATATCTTTTTTTCCAGCCCTATACTTTTAGCCCACGAGTGACCCTAAAGCTGAATTGAGTCCTTGTAAGCAACATATGTTACTCCCTATACTTTTAAGTCAGATCTTAATCCTCTCTCTGCATTCTCTTCTGTACAATAAGGAATTTGTCAATGTTACGGCTAAAGATACTCCCAACTTCGACATGCCATGAGTTTCATTTGTTTAATCTTTCCAACTATGAAAATTTTCCATGAGAATTCTCATGAATGGGACCTCTATTTATATAACAGTAATGAAGTCTGTAGTTGTAAGAGACAGAAACCAAGTTTAGTTTAAGTAAAAAGGAGACTTTATCTAAAGCGTAATGGGAGAGAGATGTTCTGGAACACCAGGGCAAGAATTGGACTGGATCTCCAGAAAGTATTGGAACTGGAAATAGTGAAATCTTAAGGAATTCTCTATTCATTGGGATTAGGTGATTGGAGAATGGGATGGTTGGTTTGTGAACTGGGCAAAGAGTCCTTTCTATCTGAATTATGGCTTTTCTTTGGGGAGGATGTGACAGACGTGTGTGTGGGGTAATGTGAGTTTGTCCAGATATGCCTGATCCTGAGAGTTGGCATTATTGATTATTTCATGAGTCAGGGATAGGAGAATATGGAAACACAAACACCTAGGCATCTGAGAAATTTGGGGAGAAAAAGGTATGTGTGTGTATGTGTGTGCATATGTATGTGTGTGTATGTATGAAAAACTTGTCTTGGATCACATTCAGACAGCTAACCCATCTTTTGGGGCCCATTTTTCTGGACTGAGTCTCAAACTTGACCATGGCTTGCAATAGTTAGCCCAGGGAAAGGAAATTACTAAATAAAGTATCCTTACTACTAAGGGAACCTCAAAGCAGAGTTGATGGGTGTGGCAGGACTTCTGGTCACACTCCACCATAAAGAAAACCAGGTACAGGGGATTGGATTTACAGTGCTAGTATGGGTGAAGGAAGGGCTGGTTCCATTTCAGCATGTCCTCATCTCTTGGTGAACCTTTCTCATCTCTCTGCAGCAGAGTGAAATTGTCCCTCAGCCAAGAGCCCAGGGATCTATTCTGCCTTCAATATGGTGGGTGAAGTCCCCTACCTTATATCAGATCTGGACCGGCGAGGCCATCGAAGGTCCTTTGGGGACAGATACATCCCAAGCCTGAAGACCATGATTCCAGTGAGACCCTATGCAAGGTAAGGCAGGAGAAAGATTGGAGGGAGGATCAGAACAGAGACTCCAGGTTTAATTTCCAACCAATCAGGAGACTGACCACTGTCCTGACTCCCTTTACGGCTACACCACATGCCTGTCTTTCCATCCATCCATGTATCCATCCATCCACCCATTGATTTTACATCTGTTCATTGCACCCACTTATTTCTTTATTGACCACTCACTTCTTTTTATTTATTTATTTTATTTTTAAAATTTATTTTGTGGAAAGAGAGCAAGTTACATAGATAGGTATACATATTAAATACCATGATTACAAAATTATAACCATGCAAAATATTATATTATTTACTGATGTGTAATTTAAAAGTTTCAAATACCACTGGCATGGCAAACATCAAATCCAGTGTATTGATTATTTCTGGGTATAATGGGGAATAGGATAGAGGACATATCCACAGAGAATGTCAACTATCTCTGTGATGGTTGTTTATTTTAAAATTTAATTTAAAATTTGCATATATGTGTGTATTTATATTTATATTACATTATTGTGTACCCCGGGGCTTTGCCACTTCCCTAACACCTGTTAACCATCCTACTATTTTGTGCCTTTCTCCTCCCCCTCTTTATTCCCCCTCCTTCTCTCTCACTCCCATTGGAGAGCAGCCCCATTGGTTGTTTTTATTTTTTCTTATTCGTTTGTTTGTTTTTTCCTATATCCATCATATAAGTGAGACCGTTCTGTATTTTTCTTTTTCTTGTTGGCTTATTTCTGCTAATATGAGATTTCTAGTTCCATCCATGTTGCTGCGAATGACATATGTTTGTCCTCCTTTATTGATGCGTAGTATTCCATTGTGTACGTATACCACATTTTTTTCAGCCAGTTGTTGGTTTTGGGGCACTTGTTTTGTTTCCAAATCTTGGCAATTATAAAGAGAGCTGCAATTAACATGTGCATACAGGTGTCCTTTAGAATAGTGTTTTCATGTCCTCTGGGTAGATTCCCAGTAGTGGGATTGCTGGGTCAAATGGTAAGCTCACTTTCAATTGTTTGAGGGTCCTCCACAGAGTCTTCCATAGTGGCTGGACCAGTTTGTACTCCCACCAGCAGTATAAGAGAATTCCTTTTTTTCTACATCAGCCAAAACTTGTTGTCCATTTTATTTATATGGGCCATACTTTGTGGTGTAAGATGGTATCTCAGTATGGTTTTAGTTTGTATTTCCCTGACTATTAGTGATGTGGAACATTCTTTCATATGCTTATTAGCCATCTGTATCTCATCTTTGGTGAAGTGTCTTTAGTTCTTCTCCCCATTTTTTCACTGGGTTTTTTGCTTTGTTTTTGTTGAACTGTAGGAGCTCTTTGTGGATCTTTGTCATCAGACCCTTGTCACTTGTCTGGAGGGCAAAAATTTTCTCCCAGTCGGTTGGGTTTCTTTTTGTTTTGTTTATTATCTCTTTTGCTGTATAGAAACTTTTTAGTTTGATATATTCCCAGCTATTTGTTTTCCTTCATTTTTTGCCAGCCATAGTTGTTTCCCAAAATGGATTTCTGAGGCAAAATTCATGAAGGGTTTTGTCCAGGTTTTCTTCTATGTATTTTATGGTTGCAGGTCTCACTTTCAGGCCTTTTATCCATTTTGAGTTGATTTTTGTACCAGGTGTGAGGGTGTTGTCTGGTCCATTTTTTTGCATGTCTTGATCCAGTTTTCCCAGAACCATTTACTGAAGAGGCTATCCTTGTTCCAGAGTATTTTTTTGCCCCTTTGTCAAAGATTATATAATCATATGTGTGTGGTTTTATTTCTGGGTATTTGATTCTGATTCATTGGTCTGTTTGCCTGTTTTTGTACCAGTACCATGCTGTTTTAAGTATTATGGCTTTGTAGTATATGTATTATGGCTTTGAAGTATTATGGCTTTGAAGTCTGCAATAGTAATACCTCTATTCTCTCTTCTGTTGGTCAAAAGGGTTTTGGCTATTCAGGGTCTTTTGTTGTTCTATATGAATTTCAGTAATTTTTCTTCTATCTCTTTAAAATATGTCATTGGGATCTTTATTGGAATTGCATTGAATCTGTAGATTGCCTTTGGTAGTATGGCCATTTTGATAATATTGATTCTTCTGATCTGTCTTTTGCTTCTTTTGTTAGGTTTATTCCCAAGTATTTAATTTCCTTTGGTGCGATGGTAAATGGGGTATTTTTAAAAATTTCTTCTTCTGATTGATTCTTTGCATATATGAATGCTGTTGGTTTTTGTGTGTTGATTTTGTATCCAGCTACCTTACTGAATTGGTTTATTATTTCAATTAGCCTTTCTGTTGATTTTTCTGGGTTCTCTATATAGAGTATCATATCATCTGCATATAATGATAGCTTTATTTCTTTCCCTATTTGGATTCCTTTTATGTCTTTCTCTTTTCTTATTGCCCTAGGTAGGACTTCCAGAACTATGTTGAAAAGGAGTGGAAAGAGTGGGCATCCTTGCCTGGCTCTAGACCTTAATTGAAATGGTTTTAGGTTTTCCCCATTGAGGATGATATTTGCTGTGGGTTTGTCATATATAACTTTTATAATGTTGAGGTATGTTCCTTTTATACCAATTTTTTCCAGGCTTTCATCATGAAAGGATGCTGAACTTTATTGAATGTCTTTCAGCATCTATTGATATGATCATATGGTTTTTGTTTTTCTCTTTGTTGATGTGATGGATTATGTTGATTGATTTTCAGATGTTGAGCCATCCCTGTGCCCCTGGGATGAATCCCACATGGTCATGATGGATGATCCTTTTTATGCAATGTTGGATTTGGTTTGCCAGGATTTTGTTTAGAATTTTTGCATCTGTGTTCATTAGGGAGATTGGTCTGTAGTTCTCTTTCTTTGCACTATCTTTATTTGGTTTTGGAATTAGTGTAATGTTTGCTTCATAGAAGGTATTTGGTAGGTTTCCTTCTTTCTCAAATTTTTGAAAATGTTTTAACAGTACCAGTGTTAGTTCCTCTTTGAAAGTTTGGTAGAATTCATTCGTGAAACCATCTGGACCTGGGCTCTTGTTTTTAGGGAGAGTTCTGATGACTACCTCAATTTCACTGCTTGTGACTGACCTGTTTTAGTTTTCTATTTCTTCTTTGTTCAATTTTGGATGACTGTATTGTTCTAGGAATTTGTCCATCTCTTCCAGGTTGTATTTGCTTGTGTATACATGTTTGTAGTAGTCTCTAATTACCTTTTGAATTTCTGCTGGGTCTGTTGTAATAGCTCCCTTTTCATTTATGATCCTGTTTATTTGAGTTTTCTCTCTTCTTTTCTTTGTAAGCCTTGTAAGGGGTTTATCAATTTTATTTATTTTTTTTAAAGAACCAGCTTTTGTTTTTGTTTATCTTCTCAATGGTCTTTTTGGTTTCTATTTCATTAATCTCTGCTTTTATTTTTGTTATTTCTTGTCTTCTTCTGGGTTTTGAATTTTTTTGTTGTTCTTTTTCTAGGTCTTCAAGTTGGGAGATCAGAGTATTTCTTTGGGCTGTTTCAGTTCTTTTTATTTGGGCCTGTATTGCTATGAACTTTCCTCTTAATACTGCCTTTGCTTGTCCCACACATTTTGGAATGTTGTGTCGTCTTTGTCATTTGCCTCCATGCAGGTTTTAATTTCTTCTTTGATTTCCTCTTTTACCCAATGATCTTCCAAAAGCTTGTTGTTCAATCTCCATGTAGTGTTTACTGTCTTTATTTTCTTTTCATTGTTGATTTCTAATTTGATGCCTTTATGATCAGAGAAAAAGTTTGGTATTATTTTAGTCTTTGTGTATTTGTTCAGGTTTGTCTTGTGGCCTAATATATGGTCAATTTTAGGGAATGAACCATGTGCATTTGAAAAGAAGGTGTATGCTCTTCCTTGAGGGTGTAGTGTCCTGTATATATCTATTAGGTTTGTTTGGTCTAGATCTTCCTTTAAAGCTTTTGTGTCTTTGTGTAGTTGCTGTTTCATTGATTTGTCTTTTGTTGATAGTGCCATGTTAAAATCTCCTACCAAATATGTATTCTCACCAATATTTGATTTCAGTTCTACTAGTAACTGTTTTATGAATTTTGGTGCTCCCTCATTAGGTATGTATATGTTGATTATTGTTATGTCTTTTTGGTAGATTGACCCTTTAGCCACTAGGTAGTGGCCGTTTTATCTTTTGTCAGTTTTGTTAATTTGAAGTCTGCTCTGTCTGATATAAGAATGGCAACCCCTGCTTTCTTATGGGGGCCATTTGCTTGTAGTGTAGTTTTCTAGCCCTGCACCTTCAGTCTGTGCTTATCCTTAGAGATCAGATGTGTTTCTTGGAGGCAGCAGAATGTTAGGTCCTGTTTTCTGATCCAGTCTGCAACTCTTCATCTTTTGATTGCTGAGTTTAGACCATTGACATTTAGGGTGATTACTGATGTTTGAGATTCTAACGGTTTCCTGGTGTATTGACCACTCACTTCTTAATTGCTCTTGTTGAATGGTGAGGGGATCAGCTTCCCTCCTTAGCAACCTCAAGCATCCTCCTACCTTATGAAGCACTTTACATCCATATGATTCTTACAATGAAACATGCATTTGTCTCAAGCTCTTCCCTTCTCCACTAGCCCCACCCTCACTTGGCACACTCTGCTCTGCATTGCTCTTCTATCCTTCTGAGAGCAAAAGACATGTTGCCTGATTCTCCTAATATTAGCTACCAGATCTCCATTTCCTCAGATTAAATGAAGCAGGCCCTCTCTTTCCCACTGGATGGTCATCATGAATTTTGAATACTGGTAAATGTTCAATACCTGGTTCACTAAATAACTTCCAAGGTTAATTGCATTTGTCCGTTTTTATGGTGTAAATGCTGTTCTCCTTGCCAATTTCAAGCGACCAGTGTGAGGTCACTGAATGTGAAGTTGGTAAGAGGTACACAGGCTTTTCTTTCCTGGGTATGGTATTTCCATCGTCCAGACACAACAGACTCCCACAGTCTAGAGAGCAGAAGTGCTAGTAAAACCTAATAAAATGGACAGTGGTATTTTGAGTCTTTATTGCTTCTGTTTTGAAGGTAATTTACTTGAATTTATATAGCTTAGTATTTAACAGTGGCTGTGGCCAACAGCTGCTAAGATTGCTGACATTTTTACAGGCTGTCTGAGCTTGTCCCAGCACACTGCTGCTCCAAGGGCTGGATATGGAGTCATAGGCGCTGAGCCTGGTTGAGGTCGCTGCTGTGTTGGGAAGTCGAGTCAGGGAGCCAGGGCACTGACTCCCTGCCCTGGACACTGAGCATCTCATTTGTCTTAGGTTGGCACCCAACCCTGTGGATGACGCAGGGCTGCTGTCCTTTGCCACGTTTTCCTGGCTCACGCCTGTGATGTTCAAAGGCTACAAGCGCAAGCTGACTGTGGACTCTCTGCCCCCGATGTCCCTGTATGACTCATCGGACACCAACGCCAAAAGGTACAAGTTATGCTGGGTCACCCAGGAGAGGAATGTGCCCATAGAAGGGCCAGTAAGTAGGCTTCTGTTTCCCCAGGGTGGAAAGTCACTGTTCTGGGTCCTGGTGGCTACTTCTCTGAGATGAGCACTGGGCTGATTCGACTTCTTGGCCCATCTCGGAAGGTGTGCTTGGGGAGAAAGGTGGAGAGAAAGGACTTTTTGAGAACCACGGCTCAAGGCTCTGCACCCTCTGGCCAGGCCGTCTGTTGGTCTGCAGAAGCACTGTGTGGGGATGAGGGTGAATCCCCCTCTGCTGTGTGCTGGCAGGCCCTGTTTGGGCTTCTGCATGTAGTTCCAGGTATCAGGCTTTGTTTTGCTTTAAAAATCATTATCAGGCTTCTCTGGAACAAGAGGCATTTAGGTTGAGTCAAATGTAACCGCTGATTTTTCATGACTTTGACTTGCAGAAATATAAATTTCACTCTCAAAAATGTAAATGTCAGGAACCTTAGCAGTGGTTGAGCATAACCCATATTAAAAGTGAATTATATACATTTAAGTACATTATCTTCAAAACAGAGGCAGTAAAGATTCAAAAGATCCTTTTTATTTTACTAGGTTTTACTAGCACCTCTGCTCGCTAGACTGTGGGAGTCTCTTGTGTTCAGCCCAGTTCATATTCTTCATTAACATGTTAAAGCAACGGCAGCATCAACAGTGGGAGTGTCCTGTTCCGCTTCCCAGAGGGAGCTCTGCTAAGTGCTGGGTGGACGTGTCCAGAATATTTCTACCCTGATCAAACATGCCCTCTGCTACCAGATCAAGGCTTCTGTTTTTCCTTCTTCACTGGGAGTTGTGCTTTTCTTTGATGAATACTCCAAAAAAAAAAAAACAAAAAACAAAAACAAAAAAAAAATGCTTACTCTATAATGGCTAACCACTTTGGTATTTTCAGTTAAGAGTGCATAAACATTTTCCATGTCAGCACAACATTGAACTTGGAATTTCTGATGAAGCAGAACGTCTTAAGCAGTGGGGCCTTTCTCAAGCCTCCTCTCTGCATTAGTTTCTTCTGGAAGTCTCCTTAGCTTTGGCCACATGGGGTAAAATGCAAGGGATAGCCTGGAGTTATGTTTATAGTTTGAGAGTTCTAATCATGGCCTTGCAGTAGCTTCTACGATTGTGCTTCCCTCCCTTGTGCGCTGCAGGAATCTTGGTGAGTGGTAGCTTCCAGTACCATCTTGGGGGGCGGTGTGCCAACAAGTTCAGAGAGAAAGGGGCTGGTCCAGCTTCTGTGGAGGGCCAGATTCTCCTGCCTCTCTGTTTGCATCAGCTCTGTTTTCAGTGTTTCCTTCTATCCCCCTGATATCAGCTTAGATCTTCTTCTCTTCCAAGTCATGCTCTCCGAGATCCCCTCCCCTCCAAAGAGTTAACACACCTAACACGCGGCCACTCACCCATGTCACATCCATCTTCAGGCCGTGGCTCTCTCCAGATGGCATTTGTGTGCCCAAGCACCTTATTCACAAAGCTGTCCTCCTGACTACCCGGTGTTACTCTCCTCTTCCTCTTTTTTCCCCTCTGTAAACTCCATCCACACAGTTGGTCAAACCAGTTGAAATTCCTTCTCCTTCTTTCTAACATCGAATGCATCAGGAAATCCTGTTGTCGCCTTCTGTTTCTCTTGCCTTGATCTAAAGCAAAGCACCTGTTTCTTCCTGTGGGCTCCCTGCTCTTGCCTTTGCTTGTCCCATGTTCCATTACGCACACAGTAGCTGGAATGTTCTTCTAGATATAGGAAATAGTCTTATCACATCAGCTTAAAAATCTGCAATGGTTTTCTTTGCACTTAGAATGAAATCTGAACTACTTTCCGAAAGCTCTGAAGCTCTATGAGATTTGCCCTCCCTCCCTACTTCCCCGGGAGTGACATCAGCTCTTGTCCTTTGCCAGTCACACTCCTGTCATGTTGGCCTTTCAGATCCTTGAAATGAGTCAACTCCCCGCTGCCCTGAAGATTTTTCTCTTGACTTCTCTGTTACCTTTAACTTTTCACCAGAACTGGCATCATACCAGGATTTGGCAAGTAGGAACAGGAAATAAAGGCCTGGATAGTGCCAGACACCAACTTGAACTTGTGAGAAGTCTTTGGTCCTGCCTCCCGGGGCTCCTCCACCCTGGAAAAGAAAAACAGAGAACCACCACTGTGTGGCTGGAGTCACTGCTGCCCTGGCAGGAGGGAGGCACGAGGCACTGTGGCAAAGTTTTCCCATTGGAGTAACTTCAGGCCGCCAGTGGAAACGCAAGTTCCTTTCCTGCCTCCTGTTCTTTCCCTCCAGGTTTCGAATTCTTTGGGATGAAGAGGTGGAAAAGGTGGGTCCTGAGAAAGCCTCCCTGGGCTGGGTGGTCTGGAAGTTCCAGAGGACCCGTGTTCTGATCGACGTCTTAGCCAACATCCTGTGCATCATCATGGCTGCCATCGGGCCGGTGAGTGGGCTGGCCCTATTCTGCCTTGTCCTCGGCCCCCAGACAGTCAGAGAACACCATGAGTTACTTTCTCTGTGGGCTGGTGACTTTAGTACACTGTCATTAGCTTCGAGCTCCTCGGGGGTGCATTTTCATAAAGCTAATCCTCGTCAGGCACAGCAGCCGCTGCCACAGAAATTAATTAAAAAGTTTGCCTCATAAAGTCAGCTCGCTGGTATTAGGAGACTTCCTCTACCAAGCGCCACCCCCAGCGACCTCCCCTCTCTCCACCGCGCTGTTTTACAGACAGTTCTCATTCACCAAATCCTCCAGCAGACCGAGAGCGTCTCCCGGAATCTCTGGGTTGGCATTGGCCTGTGCCTGGCGCTTTTTGTCACCGAGTTCACCAAAGTCCTCTTCTGGGCACTCGCCTGGGCCATAAACTACCGCACGGCCATCCGGCTGAAGGTGGCCCTCTCCACGGTGGTCTTCGAAAACCTGGTGTCCTTCAAGATGCTGACACACATCTCCGTGGGTGAGGTACGCTGACCGAGAGATGGCCTTGTTTTAGAAAGGCGAATCCTGAGGTTCCCAGTGAGCTTGAGCCTCTGGCTCCCTTTGTTTACTCATGCCCTGCCTGTCCCACCCCCTTCCCTCCCCCCCTCCTCCCCAATGTGCGGTGGGGAGACTCAAAATATGGGTGAGCTCAGGGAATGAGGGTTCCATTCAAGCTGGAAAAAGTAGAGGGGTTTTCCTGCTTCAGGGCAGCTTGGCGTGACTTCATGGAGTGCTTCTGACTGTCAGTTGGGACACTAAAGCAGTACAGATGCGATGGGTATTTGAGAGAGTTGATGGACCAAGGAGCCCAGTAACTCCAGGTGTGTAGTGTTGTGGGGCGCCAGCAGCATCATAAAGCCCATGCCTGCTGGATTTCAGGCCGACTTTTTTCTTAAGTCCTTAATCCTCAGCAGTCAAATTCTCTTTATGCAAGCAAGCTTCCATATCCAAGGGAACCCCAGGTGGTATGAAGCTAGGACAAGGACTGCCTTCTTTCTTGGAGCCACTCTTTCAGTATGTCCAGAGCATGTATGATTAGCCTGGATTGCATAAATAAAAAATGAAACAAAACCAAATAACACCATACTAAAGAAGAGAACTTTGTTTGTCTTTATGTAAAAGAAATTCAGAAGAGGACGAACCAGGGATGGCATGGGGGCTTCTGGAATTTTCTATCTTCCTTCCTTACTGTCCCAGCACATATTTTCCATGGTTTCAGAAGGATGCTGGAGATCCAGCTGTCCCAACCGTGGTTTGGCTAACTGGAAGGAAGGAGGAGAGAAGACAAGTAGAGTTGGACTCCTTCAAGACTTTTTTCCTAAAGTCCCATGTGACAGATTGGCATGTATGCCATTGTATTTAAGAGTCTCCTTACACTCCTTGCTCCAAAGGAGATATGTAGTCTCTTACCTGGACACATCAGTGTCCTGAAGTAAGTGGTGCTGAGCTAATAAGGAAGGAGGGAGATATAAAAAATAAAAAGAATAGTAATTTTAAAAAATAAGGAAGGAGGGAGAGAGCGAAGCCAACTAGCTGTCTCTGCAGCGTGCTCCAAATGGCCATACTGCTCTTTAAGTGGTTCTTCGTCCGGTTCTAATGGACTGTCCTCTCCAAGGTCACCCAGCGAGACGTTCATGGTGCCAGGCTCCTGGTGACTGTCTCCCCACCTTTAAGGGGTCATTTTTGTCCGCTTCCTTCAACCTCTTTGGTTATTCAGAAAGCCTTCAGCTGAGGAAATATTTGTGTTGCCCTTCCAAAGTCTGAACCCATGTGCTTTCTTTTCAGGTGCTCAATATACTATCAAGTGATAGCTATTCCTTGTTTGAAGCTGCCTTATTTTGTCCCTTGCCAGCCACCATCCCTATACTAATGGTTGTTTGTGCGGTGTACGCCTTTTTCATTCTGGGGCCCACAGCACTCATCGGGATATCTGTGTATATCATGTTCATACCCATCCAGGTAATGACAGGTGTTTGCAGTTAATGTTTTTTGCTCCTCTTTCGGTTTCTCTCTGTCTCTCTGAATGGGATTGAAGGCTTTGTTTCTAGTACTTGGACCATAAGCCTGTGCCTCCCACTTTGTGTTCATGTTGTACATTCTTTTGTTGACACACTGTAGCTTTTAAAAACTGCAATTTGAATGCTTTGGTTGGCCCAAACCCCCAGCAAACCCCACTCATATCCCCTAGTGGATCCCCAAAGAACTCCCTGGCCACATCCGTGGCCAAGACTCAGGGGAGTGGCTCAGCTGAGAGTCTCAGGTCAGTTTTCCTTAGGACTTTGCCTAGCACTTGAACAAGCTCCTATCCTTGGAGCTTTGGGACTCAGCAGATCTCTCTGTACATAGTGTTTATGCCTCGTTTTCAGATGTTTATGGCTAAACTCAATTCAGCTTTCCGAAGATCAGCAATTTCAGTGACAGACAAGCGAGTTCAGACAATGAATGAGTTTCTGACCTGCATCAAGCTGATTAAAATGTACGCCTGGGAGAAATCTTTTACCAATACCATTCAAGGTAGGATGAGCAGCTGCTTAAAGAACCACTTACCCTGTAGAATGAACTCTTCTCAGGGGTTCTTAAGGATCCTGGGGCCAGACAAATTCCAGAAGAGGGTGGAGGAGACCCCTTGAGCTGCTCGGCAGCCGTTTCAAAAGTCTACTGCAATTTTATAAGAGAGTCAGGCATTTGTTTTGATGAACCTCAGGGAGCAGCAGGTGAGCAGGTGAGCAACATATGGTCTAGCCTTTTCTGGAGCAAATGAATGCTGGCACTGACCACTTGCTCTTGCAAAAATAACCTACTAAAACCTTCCGAGCAGGGGAAGAGCAGGAACAAGCGATTTTCTTGCCTTCAAAGCCAGCTATATGTACACACCCACCCACGCACTCACACAGCTACCTCTCCCTCACCTGCAGCAGTCTTGTGATGGAGTGTTTTGCTGACTTTGCATTCTTCAGGCAGGTAGGAGGATCATATAGAGATGTTGGTTTTTTTTTTTTTTTTACTTTTTAAGATGATATTAAAACTATTTCAATCAAATATAAATGTAAATATAATTGTGGGAACATTTACATAATTGCTGACATAGACCCAGGTGGTTGGTCGGTTAATGATCTGAACCACTGTTATAATCGACTCTCTAGCTCTACAATTACACTTTTAGACCAGCATGTAATTAGGCCTGAGGCTGTATATCTGTATTTTTAGGGAGAATACCTGTTTCTGGGCTTGCCAAAAGAAGTGCTCAGGCTGGAGACACTGGCAGCCTTCCGGGACCGTCTTTGAGTATAAGACCCATCCTCGTACGTTCAACTCACTGTACTAGTTGTCTAATTTGATTCCACTAGACTGAATTTAGCTTAACTCAATGAATACTTGCCATGTTCCCAGCACATGTAAGGCCTTAGGAACTATACACATGATCAAGAAAATGATTTCTGCTGTCAATTAAAGGAGGATGTGCATGCCAGGCTTAGTACCTAGGAATCTGTTGGGTCTGCCTGCAAAATATACCTGGAGTCTGTCTGCTTCTCTCCCTTCCATGTCCCTCCAACCCACAGCATTATCCTCTCCCTTCTGTACTGTAGCAGGACTTCTCCTTGCAACCTTCCCCCCACCACTCCCTATTCTCTTTCCCCGCCTAAAATCCATTATGCACTTAGCAGCCTCAGTGACCTTTTAAAAATGTCAATTAGATCCTGTCTCTTCCTAGCTGAAGCATCTTTAGTAGTTTCTTATCAAGCTTAGATCATTCAAATTTAGGACTTTAGAATGACAGCCAAATTCCTTCTTGTGGCCTCTTAGGTCCAGCATAGCCTGACTCTACTGCCCCCGCCACCCTCATCACACTCGACTCCATCCCGTGATATCTCTGCTTGAGCCAAATGAACATTCTGTCTGTTTTTAGAACATCCATGCTCAGGAGGGAGTTGCTCCTCTCTCTGCTGGGAATACTCTTCTAGTCAATATTCACGATGACTTTCGTGATGGCCTGAAGGCTCCTCTTAATGCCACTGACTCAGAGACCTTCTTGATGACAGTCCTGAGCAGGTCAACACCCTGTCAGATTCTCTTCACTGCTTCACCCTGCTCACTTCCGTCTTCCCTACTATCACCAACACAGTTTATAATTCCCTTATTTGTTTATTCCTTTCGGGTCTAGGTCCCTTACTGGTCATGCAGTATTTTGGTCAGACAGGTGGCCAACTATATATTTCTCACATATACTTGGACTTTATCCATAGTTTGTGATTCATTGCTCTCCAAACCCTTGGGTTTCTTAATTGTTGAGAGTGCTTGAGGTGTCTGTTGTTATATGAATAAAGTGACTCTGGGAAGCACCTATGAATGGGAGCTGGTTGCCAGGAGAACTGGCCTTGAAATGAGACAGCAGGAGCTTGCAGTTCACCCCCTGATGTCTGAGGAGGAAAGCAGGGCTTGAGGTTGAGTTCAGTTACAAAGGAGCAGTGACTTAGTCAATCGTGCCTGAAAAGCAAAGCCTGCATGAAAACCCAGGACGAGGTGGCTTGGGAGCTTCTGGGCTGGTGAACACAATAGAGAGGGTGTGGAAACTCAAGCCCTTTTCCCCTCACTCGCCCCATGCATCTCTTCCAGCAAACTGCTCCCGAGTGACATCCTCTGATGTGATAAGTTGATGATCTAGTAAGCAGTTGATTTCCTGAGTTCTGTGAACTGCTCTGGTAAATTGATCCCCAAAAGGTGTCTTGAGGTCTCTCGTCCATAGCCAGTGAATCAGAAGCACGGATAATGACCTGGGCTTATGACTGGAGTCTGATGTGACAGGTGGGCTTGGAAGACCAAGCCCTTCACCGGTGAAACCTGACTCTATTCCTGGGGACAAGGCATCAGAATTGATGTCTTGGCCCCCTCACTGACCAGTGAACTGCTGTGGGTGAGCAGAGGCCTGCATGCATACCTCTGGGGATTAAATCCGGGAATCCCACTTAGCCTGCTTTCTCTTATGCTCCTAGCACCAAGCTCAGCTCCTGGCAAATAGGAAACGTCAGGTTAATGTCTGTTTAAAGTCTGCTGTCTGGGCTCTCCCTGCTTCCTCCCCTTTAGGCTGCACAACAGGGAATCCACAGCAGGCGGATCAAGCAGCGAGAATATGTTTCTTTAATGCTGGTGCTTAACATGCAAAATAAGACCGCTGTGGACTGTTTTCTATTTTGCAGATATAAGGAAGCGGGAAAGGAAATTACTGGAGAAGGCTGGATATGTCCAAAGTGGAAGCTCAGCCCTGGCTCCCATTGCCTCCACCATAGCCATTGTGTTGACGTTCTCCTGCCACATCCTCCTGAGACGCAAGCTCACTGCCCCGGTGGTAAGCATCATTCTCTGCACTTGGTTGTTTCTGCACCCAGTGCTGGCGAGCTCCTGGTTGGAAGCTCCTTTGTCCCTTTGCTCGGCGCTGACTTCAGAACACCCAATCGCATCAACTCGACGTTGTCAGATTCCACTCTGACTTCTAAAAATCATGTGCTCGGTAGGATAGGAGCATGGCAGCCACCCTTCTCCGTGACAGGGCAGGGGCAGGGGAGCAGCAGGAGAGGGCCAGGATGCTCTCTACACAGGGAGTTGCAGGCACTGAAGAGAAGAGGTGATGCGATGCTGGCATCAGAGTTAAAATTCCCTCTGCTGCTTGCCAGCTCTGGCTCATGGCAATTTATTGACTGTCTCTTGCTGTTGGTTGTGTACATACGGTGACGGTTGGCTTGTGGCTCTGAGGTCTGGAAGGTTCTTGTCTGTAAAATACAGGGAAGGACACCTGGTGTGCCCTCAGTGCAAGGTTCGGTGATGTTCTCATTAGGTTGCTTCTCACACTGGCCAGGTGGAGCCGGGGAATTGAGAGGCCGAGGCTTTTTCAAGGGGCTGTGGGCATTCAAAGACAAAGACTTACTGAGCAGGGTGGGGCTTGGTCCCTGGCATCAGCAAAGCAGCAGAGAGGTAAGGCAGTAAACCAAGTGTCTGAACAGCAAATAGAGGGCTGTCAACAGCGATGAGAAAGAGCGAGAGAGTGAAATAAACAAGAGGCGGTGTGCTCAGGGGGGAGGATTGCACCGAAAATCAGGGATCCTAAAGAGAGTGTGGGGGATGCTTGAGAAGGCGGGTGCTCTTCCTGGGATCACCTGTTTTATTTTCTCAGGTGCTTCCCACAGTTTGCTCTCATACACTCTAAGGTCTTTGACTGTCAGGAACCCAGAGCTGGTATGCCTGCCAGGGAGGCACAGAAGCCCACAAGGAAAGCTGCTGATCATTTTTCTAACTAACAGCACACTATGCAAGATAATTTGAAACCACATAGTTGATATTTTCTAAAATGATGGTATAGGAGAATTCTAGCTGAGTGCAAACTCCAGGAAGGCAGGCTTGTGTTTGTTTCAAGTCAGAATGCCTCGCAGCACCCCCATCTGCTGGGGCCACGTCAGTAGGAGTCAGCCCTGGGGCCCTTGCCCCCGCCGGCATCCATGCCCTTAGTCACCCACCACGGGGTTCTTCTGAGTCAGCCTCATGCTTTGGGGCCTGGACAGCTGAGTTCTTTGGGGGTGGTTTTATTCAGATCTGATGAGGAAGTGCCCTTCCTCATCCTTTTAATCAAATAACTAGGAGTAATCTGGGACCCGGTCCATTCATGTTGCCCATTCAACCGCAGGCAGGCTCATTCTAGATTTGTCAATGGAAATTGTGCTGTTAATTTCCTAATGGGTGGTGAGATAGAGCCTACTCATGACAAGCTGGGCAGATGGGAAATGACGTCTGCAAGGTAAGGTCACACACCTCTGGGTCAGCAAGGGCACGAGGAGACTTGGCTTCTTTGAGGCTACGTGGCCTTCACCACTCAGCAGGCAGACCAGTGAAGGGGGGAGGTGCTCTGTGGAGTGACAGCTGAACACAGGCTCTTGAATCTGTCCCTGCTGTGGAGGGAGGCAGGGTAGGGAGAGTGGACCCATGGGCATGAGAGCCAGCGGTCACTGTACCCAGCCAGTCAGATCTGAACGGGCCCTTCCGGGGAGCACCTGCCTTCCTACCTGGGGCTGCGTGGCGTGGAGAAGGGCATTCTGACTCGGAAGTGTCAGACGCATCTGCGCCATTGAGAGAAGGAATGATGTGGGAACATCTGCATAGGGTTCTGGGTGACCGTTCTGGGCCATTGTAAGAATGTGTTCTGGATGAGATTTGCAAATGCATCCCTCCAACCTTATTCGCACTGGATGACAGAGAAAAGCATGTCAGTTTCCCACCATTTTGGTGAAAAGCAAAATAGACAAACATGTTTCCCCATTTTGCCATGATTATTGAGCCCTGAAATGAAAATTTTTTTTCTCTGAGAATCCCAACCATGTCACCATTCCTCATCTCACTAAGCTTAATCTCGCTGGATATGATGGTTCATAAAGGCAACACCCTATCCTGAACCTTATGCCTCTCTTTTGTTCTCCAGGCATTCAGTGTGATTGCCATGTTTAATGTCATGAAGTTTTCAATTGCGATCTTGCCCTTCTCGGTCAAAGCAGCGGCTGAAGCCAATGTCTCTCTACGGAGAATGAAGGTATAACTGGCACTGGGTGAGTAGGGAAGAGAGATCTCACTTTAGGGTGGGGAAGTTCTCAGATTTGGGCAAGCTGTGTCAACCCATTGGGACTGGGCCACTGGTTTTTGGGACATGGGGAGATGGTCCTCCATTTAGTTGGTGGAGGAGATAGACAAAGTTTTACAGGTGTTCTATCCTTTTAGTAAAAATGAAATGGAATCTCAACGGTGGGACTCTCTACCCCAGTCACAAATCTTACGTTATTCTCAGAAAGGGGTTGGGTTTGTGTTGAGTCATCTCCTAGTTTCTTATCTAGTTTGCCCCCCTGATGTGATGTGTTGTGATGTGATAATGGGGTGATGGGGAGTGGGGGAGGCATCACTCTTATGCACTCATTTACTCACTTTTGTCATTTATTCACTCCTGAAAGATTTACTCTGTGCTCCTCTATACAAGGCACCAGGGTGGGGGAGAGGGGAGATAGAAGGAAGAGAGTCTAACTCTTAAGACCACCAGTCTAGAATAGGACCAGATACCTGAGCAATTGCTACACATGGCAAGGGTACAAGAGATGTACCAGAAGGGCAGATAAAGTAGTTTTGGGGTTCTGGCAATGGGAAGGAAAGGAAGAGAACTATATGTTCTCTCAAGAGAACATACAGTTTTGTGAATTGAGTGGACAATTTTATTCATCCAAGCCAGAAACCTGGAGGTCCTCTGAAACATCCTGGAGACCTGTGTCCCTCCCCTCCTACACCATCCACATCAAGTCAAGAGCCTGACTGAGTTCACCTCTTGACCACTGTGCCCTCATTTATGGAGGCACCTTCTCTAAGACTGGATTGGGGGGTGTCCTGCTAAATTATCACATTTTGAACAAAACATGGGAACCAATACCATCACTCTTATTGCAGATACTACAATATCAGATACCTGAGACTAGAAGGGTTACATTATTTCTCAACTCTCCTTTGTCCTGTGACTACCACCTTCATTCACAGCCTCATCGTTTCTAATCTCAGTTATCCCAGTGACCTACAAACCAGTTCTTTTTCAGTATTGCTCCCAAATTCAAATTGTGCCGAACCCCCAGAGAGCTTTCAAAAATTTAATACTCTTAATACTCACATCCATCTGCTTGAAATTCTTGAATATCCATGTTCCTTCTAGGACCAGGCCTGAACCTTCACCAACTTCATATTTAAATCCCTTTCATATGTTGAAATCTGATGTTGATAATTCTGAACCTCTGTTTCTACTCCCTCTGCCCCTACCAGCCCTGTTGTCATGTTTCCTTGCCTTTACTCATGCCTTCTCCCTCCCGGAAAACTCCCAGCCTTGCTTCCTTACTTATCCTGGACATTTTGGCAACTGTATGGCCTCAGTTCAGGCATCAGTGACAGGAATGTCCAGGATGGGGCTCCAGTGTCCCTTTTCTGGGACAAAGTTACAGCGCTTTATCCTGGCCACATTTTACAGAAGTCACCTGTTCTTGTTCCCATCTCCCCCCAGACCTTGCTAACTTAGGTCTGCATTTATGCTTTTTGCCCCAGAATCTGGCAGCAGAGTGGTCAGCATTTTGTTGAAGTGAGCTGAATTGGGTCCAGGAAGAGACTGGGCACAGGCTAATGCCAAGCAGTGACACCACTACCAAAGACTGGTGAAAGCTGTTTGGGGCAGGAAGGTGAAACGTAGCTGGAGTCAGCCTTCTCCAAAGCGGTGACCCACGGGGGCCTTGAGGGCAAAGAGGCATCTGAACAAGGTCACATGAGTGACCTGTGGCTGCTTGTCCTGGGGGAATAGCGTCAGGACTTCTTTCCTAGATGTCTTGAGGAAATTTTCCATCATTGTGATTTGGGGTCATTAGCAGGTGGATTGGGGTGGTTCTTGCAGATGGATGATGTCTGCCAAGTTAATTTTGTCTTTTTAATCTTAGAGAATCCTCATAGCTAAAAGTCCCCCATCTTACATCACCCAACCGGAAGACCCAGGCACTGTCTTGCTTTTAGCAAATGCCACCTTGACATGGGAGCAAGAAGCCAGCAAGAAAAGCAGCCATAAAAATGTGCAGAATGAGAAAAAGCATTTTTTCCAGAAACAGAGGCCGTCGTTGTACAGCGTGAGCTCATCAGCCCAGGGACTCGCTGGCTCCAAGGGGGACAGTGACCGCCCCAAATCCGTTCTGCACAACATAAACTTCGTGGTTAGAAAGGTGGGCATGTGTTCCAACAACGAGGCCTCCCCCCTCCACCTCACATTCCACAGCTCCTCCTTCCCAACGCCTGAAACCGCTCAATCTGGACGTGGTGGTGGGTTGTCTGGCCAAGCGGTTTTCCTCCCTAATTTAGAGTCATTCTCTTTTGCTGAGAAGGTGGTGGCTAAACTAGTCCTGATCTCCAAATTCCAAGGGCGCTTGGGGCCAGGTGCAATGCTGAGCGGATGACCCATGCCAGGTGGTTAGGGTCAAGCCAACTAGTTCTCGCAACCATTCCCGGATGGGTTAGTTTCATATCAGAGTACTAAGATTGATAATGATAACTGATCATCATGATCAGGCACATAATTAACTCATTTAACTACCCTGGCAACCTTCCGAGGTAGGCATTGGAGTCACCCTCCTTTTTGGAGGCCAAGGTCAGGCTGCTAACCAGGGGCAGAAAAGGACTTCATTCTGGGCGCCTGCCTAGAGTGCTCTGAACTACCCCCCACACTGCTAGCATAGAAGGCAAGACAAGCTCTCCAAGCAGCCCAGCAAGAGAAGCCCCTGGGGTCTGCTGGCCACTCAGGGGGGCTGGCTGAGAGTCTTCAGAAGGAGCTGCGCATAGTGAACACTCTACCTTTGCCTACATAGTTTTCTTGAACTCGGAGCCCCCAGCGATGCCTCTAGAGAGACAGGGCTGATGTTGCTGCAGAGGACTCGGCATTCATCTTGTGCTAGTATTTTGCTCTCGCATTTTGTTGACTCACCCTTTCCCCTGTGAGCACTGTAGAAGGAAAGACTGGCTTACACATGATGCTGAGTTCGTAGTGGCGCGATGCTCCTTGCAGCTAATGAGGTTGCCTGCCACGTGCTCATGGGAACGATGTGCAGCCAGCAAGCGCCTCTGGGCTCCGTTCTCAGTGAGGTCCCACTGACTGCACCCCAGTTGCTTCCTCATCACTTTCTGTGCTGCTGTGACGTACGCACCCGGATGGCTGCCAACCAGCTGCTGGTCTTTGAAGAAGTGCTGATGTCTCCGATTGTTTCCTTTTCAGTCCACTTAGTTACTAACTCCAGGACCTGGGTGTCAAGGAAGTGGCCAGTGTTTTGGGAAATAAATTGAAGGCCGCGTGAGGATAAAAGGTGTGCTCTGGGGTGTGGTGGCTCTGACTTCCAGCCCCAGCCACATCCCTGTGATGTGACCTTGAGAATATCATCTAACCTTTTGAAGCTCCTGTCTCTGCACCTGTCTGATAGGCGTTTTCATAGCAGTCCTCACTTGGCAAGGTGGGTGTGAGGCTGAAGAGCTGCCCTCTGCGAACGTTGACCCCGTAGCGAGTCTCTGCTGCTGCTGTTGGTTGTTTCTGCCTTTTCCCTCTGACGGCTGCCCATAAGTGCTGTCTTTCCAGGCCCTAATGTTAGGACATCCGTGGTTCTCCAAGTTTAGCTCCTTGATTTCCTTAGACTGTAGCCTCCCCGAGACCGTGGTGTGTCTCTGTCTTCTGTACACTTAGTTGTGCTGAGCCCAGTGCCTGGCAGATGAGCAAGTGGGTCATCAGAAACCCAGGAATTCCAGACGCCATGGATTTCCTGCTGAAGACAGGGATGGATCTCATAGAGCCAGTCCTGGCCCCACGATGGGATAGGACCCCAAAGGGAGCCCCATGCCTGGGGGCTGGGTCCGTGCCTGCATTCGTTTGTCTCGAAAGCCCCCATCACACCCCAAGAACTTGAAGTTCATTTCATGGAATTAAATGCATCAGCTGCCTGTACTGCTGTGGCTTCAGTGGCAGTGCAACCTTCATAAGGTGGAGACAATTAGCTTGGTAAGTCTTTTGTCCCCAGGGCCCAGCAGGGTGCCTGATGTGCAGAAAGATCTTGTCAAGGGGTAAGGATGACAGGTAGACAGGTAGGGACTCGCCTGTGCTAGGGGCAGCGGGGTGGTGGTGGTGATGAGCACTTCTGGCCTAGCTCAGGGAAGCAGCCATATTTATTTATTTATTTATTTAACTCCATTCTAGGCATCCTTGCTCTCAAGGCTCATTCTAGGCATCCTTGCTCTCAAGGATCCGAGGTAACAGGTCTTAATGAAAGTGTTCTTAGGTGTTATAGCATTGGGCACAGATGCTGCTTGAACACAAGAGTGAGCATGTGCCCACCTCAGCCTCAGGGTAGGGTCTTGCCCAGGTATCTACGTGGCTCACTCCTCACCGCCCCCTGCCCCCCGGTTTCACTTGAGCATTGCTTGTTGTGAATGCTGTCAGTGACCAGTCTGTGCATCCAGTCTGTTTCCCGCTGCAGATGTTCATCTGTGCCTGAGGGCCCTCCCTGCCACCCATGAAGTGGCCAGACAAGCTGATGCAGTGGCTTTCAAATGCTGGCTATTGGGCATCAACCCTTGGCTCCACCAGTCATTGGGGGGCAATACAAATACCCTCAGTTGCCGAGCAGGCTCCAGCTCCGCTTGCCTCTCATGGAAGTTTGTGGAAGGTGACCTCTGTGCACACTAGATGGGTCACCTTCTGCTTCCTGAGTCATTTCTCCTCTTTCCAATGGGCATTTCCTGTACAGCAAACAGGGTGTTCTAACTTGAGTCCTTGACTCAGGACCTGCTCCTGGCAGGACTCGGCCAAGACAGCTCCCCTCCCAGGAGAGCTTTCCCTCTCCCCCCCTCTTCCCTGTCTCCTCCCTTTGTCTTCTTGGCACTCATCCAATACATGGCATGTTTTCATGACTAATCTTATACGCTGTCCATACCCCTCCCCCCCCAACTAAATGGTGAGCTCCACGGGGGCGTACTGTGATGTCTCCTGCTAGTGTCTGAAGGGTGTCTGGCACGTCGCAGCTGTAACAGGTTTTTTGGTTGAGTTCAGCTGTTGCGTAAGCCAACATCAGAGATGATGAATATATCCAAGCTTGTGGGCTAGCATAGCTTCCTGATGTCAGATGGCATGGCATTGCCATGGTGGGGGTTATCAGAAAAGACTTGTAAGTGTCCAGCTCTCCTTGTCTCCCTGCTTTGGCCAGCTTTTACTGCCCCCCCCCATCCCAGGACCTGGACTCAGGACAGCCCTCATGTTCTGCAGATCCAGGCCAGCGCTAGGCTTCTTCACACCAGCACTGGTACTTGATTGCTAGAAGCTCTCCAGGAGCTGTGCTGTGTGGTGGGAGGGAGAACAGTGAGAATACTGAGATTCCTGTCTGTTCCAGGCTGTGTGTCCGGGTAGAAATGTGAGGCTGCAACTGCCATCACCCACACCAGCAGTGACCCCTTCGCTGCTCTCTGGTGCGGCCAGCACGGCTTGGGGACATACCTTGTAAGGACACAGAGAACTGGGAGAATGACTGTTTTTCTGTTTCCTTGGCAGGGAAAGGTCCTGGGAATTTGTGGGAATGTTGGGAGTGGGAAGAGCTCCCTAATCGCTGCTCTCCTGGGACAGGTAGGCGGTGTGGTGAGTGCTGTGCAGGGGGGACACTAGTTGGCCATGAAGCGTACCCTCACTGCTGAGTTTGGGGCCAGTGCATGGCCAGGGCACATGCACAGACTGAGTGACTTCGGGTGGTCAGTGTGCTTGACCCCCTTGCTCCTCTGCTAGGCTGGGTCTCCCCACACGGTCACCTCAAGAGATGGCTGCTGTCTTGCCCAGAGCTCCACCTTATTCAAAGGAGGAGGTGGGTCACCCAATCCATGGCATCCCCCAGGACTGAAAGGCCAGCAAGGCAGTGTGGCCGGGAAGGAGCCAGCGGAGCTCCAAAAGGAGTGACTTCATGCCCTTGACTGACTGTAGAAAGAATGACAAACACCTCCAGGCCTGAGGGCAGAGGTGGGAGTTGAGGCAGGTGAACACCGGGGTCCCCATTCTTTGGGATTCCACATGTACCTCTGAGGTAACCTTAAAGCGAGTAGGTGAGTTACAGGTGACCCAGTCCGATTCTCTGCCTGGTAAGGTGAGTCCATGATCTTTGACTGGAGATGAGCAGACTTCTGCTTAGCAGCCTCAAGGGATGAGGAACTCATTATCTCATTGTCAGATGCCTTTGAGGAAAACTTTGATATATATTGCAATGAAATCTGCCTCCTTTCAACATCTACCCTTTGAAACATCTCATGGCAGATAGATGTTATCTTCCACAAGAGAGTGGTGGCATCAGACCCCTCACCGTGGCTGCTGTGGGGGCAAATACCTAGTTAGTGGGTTCCAGCTCACCTGGATTCATCTGTCTCAACCTTGTGCCTGCTGTTTACCTTTGAGTCAACGACAACCTCTCTAGGCTTCAGTTTGGTGAGGATTAGGCAAGGTAGCATGGGTAATAGTTGGTTATAGGATGACTCTTGAAGCCATTCATGGTAGTTAGCATCTATGTGCTTACCTCAGTCCATGGCATATGATATATTAATTTTAGATGATATATTATTACTAATTGTCAATGTCTCTTTTCACAGTCTTAAGTTCCTTGGGCCATTGCTGTGGGGAAATGGCATCAAGCCCTTTACCATCCGACTGTCCTCCTTCCTGCCCGCCCCCACTCTGCCCATGCCCATGAGCAGCTGTCAGTGAGTGTTGGAGCCTACGTCTAAACCGGGCACCAGCTCCAGCCTCTGCCATTATCTGCCAGCTACCTACCATCGAGGGGTCATTTTCAATGAATTTATGTTCTAGGGTTACGGGCTAGAACCCACGCTTGCTTCTGAAACTGAATTTCTCAATGTTTTAAAGATGCAGAAGTTTCATAGGGAGCTGACATTTCTATTCCTCTTGAAGATTAGGAAACGCTGGCTACACCTGCCTGTACCCCTGCTTGCCACAGGCTATTCTGTTAAGATGGGACAGACCGGGGTATCATATAAGGCTGTACAGACCACCCCTCTGGGGTCTGCCTTGGGCTGGGATCTAGCTAGTATACCTGGAAGAAAAGGATGCCTTTGTGAGCCTCCCCCCTCCCCCAAAGAGTCTATCTTGCTCCAAATGCACAAAAATGCCATGTGTGCTCACAGCAGCCCTGCACCCCGTGCTCGCCATAGGCGGCAGGACTCACCCCGCCTCTTCCATAAAATTCCGCCCCCCGCCCCCCCATGCCCCTCAGACCCGGGGCTTGAGAACCTTGCACCGCTGGGCCCTACAGTGTGTGGACGAGACACCGTGTCTTGACCTACGTGATGAATGCGGATTGAGGAAGTGGATGTCGAGGGTACAGTGGGCCCCTGAGATCGGCAAGGTTTACCTTCTGAACCTCTGTTCTCATATGTCCCCCAGATGCAGTTACAGAAAGGGACTGTGGCAGTCAACGGCACGCTGGCCTACGTCTCCCAGCAAGCCTGGATCTTCCATGGAAATGTTAGAGAAAACATATTATTCGGAGAAGACTATGATCACCAAAGGTAGCATTAGCTTGGAAAACATTAGCTTTAGTTTCTGGTACATTCTGCTACCGAGGCTGATGCCATTGGTAATGATTGCGAAGTGGGGTTCTTTGGTGAGTTCTGATCAGTCACCAGATCCAGATGGGTGTCAGATTTTCTCCGCATGTCTGAGAGTTGCGGAGAAGAACTTTCATCTGAAGGAGGAAGATGGAGCAGCTCTTCATCCCCCCATGGAGTAGAATCTCCCTGCCCTTCTCGGTACTGTTGCTTATGCTGTCTGAGCAGAGGGTGAAGCTGGGGAAGTAACCGAAATTTTGCTCGACATTGTGAGCTTCAGGTTTGCAACTAACCAGCCCTGGGATGAATGAGATCAGAGTTCCTGGAATCATGAGCGGCCTCAAAGTGATCTAAAGAATAGAAATGAAATTCAGGTCCTAAATTTTGGGTACATTCTTGAAATTCTGCAAAGCAGTTCTTCTGATGGCTCTTGGCCAGTTTTGGGGAACTGCCAGGGACATTCATCTGAGCCCCCCTGATCACCCGTTCAGGGAGCTCCAGGCATCAGAGCCCTATCTAATGGGTGAAGAAGCGGAGCACAAGGTTTGATCTTGAGTCGCCCAAGTTCAAAGCTGTCAGATGTCTTATATTCAGGTCTTGAACTCCAGGCAGTGTCGCAGGAGCCACCCCACAGCCAGGTGCCCTGAAGTTTCCCCACAGCCCATGATGCTGCAGTTGAGACAAACAGATTGGTTTTAAGACTCAGACCTGCAGGTCCCCAAGCGTGGCCTGGACTTTCACCCCTCATTGCCCGAACGCACAGATTCAGGCATTGCTGGCCAGCCGCAGCCAGCATGTGGGTTCCCAGCAAGAGGTCTGTTCCCTTCTCTTCCCTGGCCGTGACATCCTGTCGCCAGGAGGCTCAGTGTGACAGGAAGGTCTGATCAGGACGGGTGTCCTTGGCACCAGCTGAACTGCTTTCTTCAGTGTTTCCTGGCCGGCCCTGCCTCTGCCTCCTCCCAGCCTGCTGGAGTCATGTCTCTTTCCACAGAAGCAGGCTGGCAGGAGGGACCCCTGCCTAGATAACTACCAGGATGTGCAGAGGCAAATATTTACCAAACATTTGCAACATGCAGGGGCCACAGGAACACAAGAGGGGCCCAGATGCATTTTTACCCTTGAGATACTCGGGTCTCAGCTATGGAAGAAACACACAAGGATGGCAGGTATCAACGAGGAAAGTGCCAGGTGGCAAAGACTGTGCCTGATTGTTCCGATAGGACGGTGCTTGAAGGGTGGCTTGGGCAGAAGCTTTGCTCCCCACATGAGCACTGAGACTCTTGGGGGCCCAGGAAGCAACTGGGAGGAAGTTGGGGGGGTGTGGGGATGGCACAGGGGTGAAGGTGCTCCAAGCAATCTGAGTCTCACTGTGGAAAGTTAGCAAAGGCGATAATATTAACATGGATCATGGGTGCGGGATCAGTAATGCTCTGTGCGTTGTGTTTCCTATCTGTGTTCTGCCTCATTCCCACAACCTCTGAGAGTGACTAGCCCAGTTTCGTAGATGGGAGAGCAAGGAGTGAGGAACAGGGAGGTCCAGTCACTTGTCCAAGGTCCCCCAAATGGGTTCAAACCCAGTTGTTCTGATCCCAAAGCCTCTGATCTCAACCCCCTTATTTGCCAGTCCAGTGCCAGCAGATGGACCTTTTCAGGATGGCTCCCAGTTTCTGTTCCTGGGCATAGATGCCCAGGCAAGACACTTGAAAACTGCCCATACCTGTCCCTTCACTCCCATGCTGGCGCCTTTTATTGAGAAAGTGTATCTGCTTTGTGAGGGAATCGAGAAGAGAGGGTCTTGATGATGATGATGATGATGATGTATCAGTCCATCAGAACATCAGTCAGCCAGTCAATCAGTTACCAGTGCAACCTCATAAGCCAGGCAGCCCACCAAGAAACCTAGGCCCCAGAGGTGGAGCCCAGCTGCTCCTTGAGTGGGTCACAGCTTGAACTGCCCCCAAGAGCCCCAGGGAGTTCAGAGCAGGTGTCTGGGTGCTGGGGTGCCTGGAAAGACTGAGCACACCTGCCTTGGGGCTCAGCTGTCTCTGAGTTCCTACCCACTATCCCAAGTTTCCTGGATCCCTGATGTTAGGCATCCCCAGGGAGGGGGCATCTCCCTGGGACTCCTTGGAGTGATGCCCAGGGAGTCACAAGCTGCCAGCCTTGCAGGGCACAGTGGTGCTGGTCCCCGCTGCTGGCTGCTGAGAGTTGGCGAGTGCCTCGCCTGTCTGGTTCCTGAGGACGGGACTTGGGCTAGTCAGGGGGTGATGCTGAGGGCCCGAGCAGGGAAGCCCAACACTCAGATCTAGTACTGCTCGTCTCCTCTGGGCCTCATGTCTCTGGGCCTCTGCACCTTGAGGTGCCTCAGGGGCACATGCCCTCTTCTCTGCAGCCTGGTGGAAGTGACCAGTGGAAACAAGAAATAAATGAATAAGAAAAAGGCAAAAGACAAACAGAAAGCAATGACTGGTGGATAGAGGCATCCTGAGCAGATATCAGGGTCACCGTCTATAGTCACCTCAACCCTCTCTCTTAGTCACAGTCTCATGTCCTTTGGGAAGCATCCACCAGTGAACTCAGCCCCCTGGGAACCACGTTCTCTGACTCCAGGGGCAGTACAAGAGGTGCCAGGCCCTGTTCTCCTTCCAGGGGCTTACTGTACACTGATTTCGCAGGGAGCCCTGTGAAGGGAAGGGCCATCTCTGTGCTGGGGCTGGAAGCCAAGGGGACAGTCCTCTGACACCAAGACAGACGATGGCCACCGCGTCTCTTTTCCTGGTGACACAGCAAGGCCTCTGCCGGCAGCCCGGGTGGGAGCGCTGACCCTTCTCAGTGCGCTGGCTTCTGCCCTTGTGCCCGCAGGTATCAGCAGACGGTTCGTGTCTGTGCCCTCCAGGAGGACCTGAGAAGCCTTCCCTATGGGGACCTGACCGAGGTGAGGAGCCCGCGGCCGCTGTCCAGCTGCCAGGGACCAGACTGGTCAGGTCAGCTCCTCCGGATCCACGCCCTGTCGCGAAGGTCTGCTCTTGAGGGGCAGCTCAGTGGGCGTGGTCACTGCCCGGGTGTGCCACCTGGTGTGGTCGTTCTGGGCTACCCTCACGTGCCTGGTCAAGGAGCTTCCTTATCCCATCTGCTAAAGGGGCCTGCCTTGTGGCAGTTCTCCAGGCTCCTTCTGGCTCCCTGGCTCTGCCCAACCCGGAGTCCAAGGATCACCTCCAAACATTGGGGTGCACGTCCAGAGAGCTGAGCCTGCCAACTCCCCTGACCCGGGGAGTCTCTGTGCCACAGTCCTGCTTCCCCGACCCCCAGTGCGCTCTCTGCACCATTGACCACTTTGCCCTGGAGACCCAGAGGGCACCGGGGCACCACGTGACCTGAACCAGCCCTTCCCTGGCTCAGTGTGCCTGGCTGGGCGAGGACCGCCACAGCCTCTGCCTGTGGGTCATGTGTCTGGTGAAGCACCCACCGTCCCCGGCAGCTGAGCTCTAGGCAGGTGGAGTCTGCCTTGACCCGTTCCCCGTGCCCTGTCCCAGCGCTCAGCCCAGCCCCTGGCCGAACATTAGGGGACACACTTTGGAGCCATATGTGTCCGGGCCAGCCTGGGGATCCCTTAGGCGAACGAGGCAGATGGAGCTTCCATCTTCAGGGAGCTGAGCTGCTTAGAGGGCCTGGGAAAGTGGCCCGAGTCAGCACACAGGGAACTCCCGGCCGCTGCTCCCCTGCTCATGTGGCCATCACCGCAGTTTTCTACTCAATAATCCCCATTTGTGCTAGTGCTTAAGCCCCACCTGCAGGGATCTGCGGGTGAGGGCTGCTGTGGGCCACGGCCCCCTCACTAAACGTCAGAAGGAACTTTCCCCAACTGCCCCCCAGCCGCTTGCAGAAGAGGTGTCTTCCGCTTCCCAGAGCAGCTGGTGTGGGGGGGGTTGCTATGAGGGGCAGGAAGCAACAGAAGCAACAGATACCCCCAAAGAATGCCGTGTGGAGGGCGGGGCCCTGAGATGGGCAATAGCATTACCCCTGTCCGCAGATCGGGGAGCGGGGCCTCAACCTCTCGGGGGGGCAGAGGCAGCGCATCAGCCTGGCCCGGGCTGTCTACTCGGACCGTGAGCTCTACCTGCTGGACGACCCCCTGTCGGCCGTGGACGCCCACGTGGGGAAGTACGTCTTTGAGGAGTGCATCAAGAAGATGCTCCGGGGGAAGACGGTCGTCCTGGTGACCCACCAGCTGCAGGTGACCGGCACTGCAGGGCCCAGGAGGTCACGGCATGGGTGTGCTTCCAATGCCAATGTCTGCCTAGACCCAGCTGAGACTCCTCACTGAAAGGCTGGGGGAGGAGCAAGGTGGCGGGGGACATGCATGGCTCTCGTGGCCACTTTATGGACCTGGCCCACTCCTCTCTGGCATGGCTTCTAGCATTCCCTCCGGGAGGCCACGACCTTTCTTCCAAGAGAAGGTAGACTCTCCATGAGTGATGGACCCTTCTCTATGGGTCGAGAGAGCAACTTCTCGAACTGTCCCCTGTAGGGGGGAGATAGGCAGGGGAAGCCAAGTGGAAGCAGAGATTCAGGTCACCCTTCCTGCACACGGCAGGCCTGGGGCCAGGGGCACTGGGGGTGGAGGGTGTGACCTAATGATGGAAGCCTCAGGTGAGGGAATGTGACCCATCATCTCTGCCCAGAGGACAGTGCTAAGGCAGGGCTTTGGGGCTGACAAGTGCCATCCGACTGAGAGCCACACTCAGGCTTAGGGACACGGATCTGGCTAGGAAAGTGACTGAGCTTTGTCCAAATGAACTTGAGCATGGGCAGGGCGGGCCCAGCTCTCACCATCTGCTCCACATAAGGCCTGAGCACCCGGTAGGGATTCAAGACTTGAATCTACTCCGAGACAAGCCAGGTGTCCCTGTCCTACATTGCCCCCCTCCATGGCGGGTCCCGAGCAGAGTGTGTGTGCGCGTGTGTGTTCATGTGTGAGTCCCACCAGAGGAGAGCCCAGGAACTGACCTGCGTGGAGAGGCCTGCTGGAAAATGGGAGCTAGAGTCCTATCTTCTCTGCTCCCCTGCATCCATGGGGAAGTGGCGGTGGTGGGGGGCTTGTTGAGGGTGAAAGGTTGGCCTTTGCAAGGGGGAGTCTGACTAGGCAGGGGCAGCGGGAGAGGCCCCGGCAGCACAGGAGGTTGCAGGTTTACGGGAAGCTCTCCCCAGTATTTTGAGGGTCCTCTGTTGGTGACCAGAAGAGGGAAGTTTCCTAAAGACCTGAGAAAGTCTGTCCTCCACACCCATCCTTCCTCCGCACCCATCCTGTGGCTCTGGGCCGGCGACGACTGTTCTCAGAACAAGCTCCAAGCGTCTGAATCTTGCACTCGGTGGTTGGGGCTTCCGGAGGGCGCCATCAGGCAGCGTCACCAGCTGGTGTGGGTAGGAGCTCCCGGCTGCTCTGCAGGAGGAGACTGCATTGTTTTTGGATCCCTTTGAGGCACCCGGGAAGCTCTAGCCCAGATAGGGACCTCGGTGTGGTGACGACAGCTCTGTCCTGGAGACCCCTGTGACCGCCCTGTGACCGGGAGGGCTGTCCTGTGAGGGGTCCTGGGCATGTGGCGGGGGGGGGGGCTGCTGGCGCCGGACAGTGTTTCCCGGAGTCCTCTTGGTGGGACTGTAATGCTGATCCAGTTTCGGAACCTCACTAACCAGCACCATTACTGTCCTCACTGACCTCAGCAAGGCCTGTTGTTCCCGGACAGCCTCAAAGGTGCT
Organism: Uropsilus gracilis; assembly: GCA_004024945.1. Classification (NCBI taxonomy): domain Eukaryota; kingdom Metazoa; phylum Chordata; class Mammalia; order Eulipotyphla; family Talpidae; genus Uropsilus; species Uropsilus gracilis. The sequence continues at coordinate 20,412 of PVHY01005937.1, read as the reverse complement.
TTCACCAAGGTCACGTCCCCTCACTCTTCGCATGTTGGCAGTTGAAGCAGCCACCAGATGGCACTGGAATCTCAGTCCAGTTGTCCATGGTCAGGGAGGAGGGGCTCAGCCTCCAGGCTGGCGCCCCCAGGGGCTCTTCCAGAACATTTTTCCACAGCTTTTACTCTCGTATCCACTGGCAATCCAGATGCATCTGAGAGTTGGGCTGTGCAATTGTCCTTCTATTACTTGAGGAAACAAAGGAAATGAGGCCTGGTGGCCAGCCGCTGAGGTCTAACCCAGGGTTGGAGATTGTGAATTTGCAGGACAAAATTGCTCGTCTTTAAAAAAAAAGTAATTAATTAATTAATTTTTAATTTTAAATAATTATTTATATATAAATTTCACATCTTTGTGATCTCTGGGGTTCACCCCCACCCCCGAACGTTCCTACCCTGTACCACTCCCCCTCCCCCGAGTTGTGTACTTTAATTTGGTTGTTGACTTGTTTTGACGTTTCTTAATGGCTTTTTGTTTCTCTTTCCCATGTCCCATATAATAGTGAAACCATTTGGTTTCTGTCTTTTTCTTTTTGACTTGTTTCTGCTAATATGATTTCTTCTAAGTCCATCCATGTTATAAAATTGTCCAATTTGTCATTTTTAATTGATGAGTAATATTCCATTGTGTGTATCTACCACTGTTCCTCAAGTCTTGCCAAAGAGTCTCACCAAAGAGAACTGGAGGCATGTGAGCCAGGGGAGCTTTTTGGGGAATTTCAGGGCTGGAGCGTGAGCTCCAGGTAGGCTGAAAAGGCTGTGGGGCTGTCACAAGCCCCCCCTCGGTGCCTCATTCAGTCCCTCTGGAGAATGGGCTGATGATAAAGCTGGCTGCTTCCCTGACTGGGTTGTGGGCGACTGAGAGATGAACGATGGTATTGGGCTTTAGAAAGTTAGAAGGTACTGAGCAGCGTAAGAGGTTATTTTTAGGGAAAAGAAAGTGTCTTTCAGAAAGTATCTCAACTAGAATTAAGGCCCAAGCTGTTCCTGATTGGTTCATTCTAGGAGAGTGGGTTGGAGCTGGCAGCTTGAGGGAGACAGGAAGGTTGGAAACCTCCAAACTATGGCAGCTGCCGTGCCTCAGCCTTCTAGACCTCCTCGCCCACTCCGTGTCACATGCACAGTGACCAGTGTAGCTACTGCTTTCAGGCTTCTAACCAGGAGGGTCAAAGGGTGGCCTTGAGTGGAACAGGGGCAGGCCTTTTTAGTCTGACCCATCTTAAATCTCGAGGCATCACCCCACCGGAGGAGGGCCTTCCTGTCCTTGAGTGCAGGGGCAAAATACGGGGTGTCATAGTTCAACAGAGCTAGCTATATTTTTATCCTTTGGATATAGCTGGTGTGATTCCTTGGGCCAGGGGTGCCCATGGGCCAGCACCGCTCTGCTTCTGGCCTCACTGAGGATGAGGACATGGACTAGACAGGTCTTATGACCTGTCTTATGAGAGGGAGGCCATGGCAAGATGGAATTCCCCTTCTGTACCGATCCTCGGCTGCAGAGGCCTTGTCAATGTCATGTTCCAAAATCCCGGACCCTCCTTAGGAGGGCAGCTCCCACAGGGGGCAGCAGCAAAGGCAGCTTCAGTGTATGCACCGTGACAGCCCCTTTAGGACTCATGAGCTTGTGGGAGCCAGATCAGTGCTTCTCAACTTCTCAAATGAGGTCAACCATTTGCCCCCCCCCCAAGCGGGCATTTGGTGATGTCTGGAGACACTGTTGCTTTCATAACTGGAGGAAGCTGTGCCGCTGGCATTTACTGGGTAGAGCCGAGGGAGGTTGCTAAGCATGCTACAATGCCCAGGGCAGCACCCACAAGAAAGAGTGGCCAGTTGTCAGTCTCAACAGCTCCCAGGCTGAGAACCCCATCCAAGCTGAGCCTGGTACGCTGCTCAATGGGGCTTCAGCACGGCCCTCTCATCTCTTACCAGGATTCACTGTAGGTCGCTTTACTATCTCCACAGTTCTTAGAGTCTTGTGATGAAGTCATTTTGTTAGAGGATGGAGAGATTTGTGAAAAGGGAACCCACAAGGAGTTAATGGAGGAGAGAGGGCACTACGCAAAGCTGATTCACAGCCTCAGAGGCTTGCAGTTCAAGGTAACTGTGAACTGGGTGGAGGGATCAGGTGTCTTTCCTTCCGGCCTCCAGCCTGGGATGAGCTGTCACTTCACTTTCAGAAGGAATTTCATTTTGTCTCCAGGATCCCGAGCACATTTATGATGCAGCGATGGTGGAAGCCCTTAAAGAGAGCCCTTCAGACAGAGAAGAAGATGCTGGTACAGCCCGCGTTCCAGTCACGCCTCTTTGACGGTCTAGGACGCATGCGTGGACACAGATCAATCTTTCTATTTCTCATCCTAGTTTTGGCTCCAGGAGATGAGAAAGATGAAGGGAAAGAAACTGAAGCAGACTCAGAATATGCAGACATCAACGGTATTTATCATTCACTCCCTCAGTTACATACTCTTCAATATTCATTGGCAGCTGCCACTTGGGGTAAGGGCTATTGGGCACAGTGTATGAGCCCTTCTGGAGCAGCTAGAACTGAACCACCTGAGTCCAGATTCTGTCTCCATCAATTTACCTGTTTTATGATTTTGAGCAAGATACTTAGTCACCTGAAACTTAACCCATACCATGGGGGCGATGGTACAACCTGTAGGTGCTTGCAAAGACTCCATAAGAAACTGCACATAAAACAGAACAAGGTCTGACAAGTAGAAATTCTTGGCACTTGTTATTATTAGTTAGAAGCATCCAAGCCAGACTCAGAGCTTCATCAGAGGCACACGCACGCACGAGAGCTGCTTCCCACTCTTTATGGGAAGCACTGAAGTGTGTGGCAGTGAAGCAATGGTTATTAGTCTTTCAACAGACAATGACTAAGCATCTTACTATGTGCCAGGCTAGGCTGACACAGGGAAATATGCCTGCCCCTGTCCTCAGGTGTCTGGCCCATGTTCCAGACAAGTGGATAATCATGGGCAACGGTCATGGGCATAATGGAGGAGTGAGGTAGGAGTCATAAGACAGGGAGGAATTCACTGAGGAGGTGACCTTTGGGTCCATATAGGGGTTTTCCAGGGGACAATACAGTGAGAAGGTGGGAGTGTGGGAAGATTTGGGGTTGAGGGCATGAAGGATTCCTGGAAACTCACGTCTCCTGTGATTATACTACTGTTTCCTCCTTAGATGCTCTTACCTCCCATTCTCCATCCATCCAGCATCAAGTGGGCATCTGCTCTGTGTCCCAGCTTATGCTGAGACTAGAGATGGCAGGGCTCAAAATCCACCATCTCCTTCAAAGTGCCTTTCAGGGATGTGGCTATGTAAGAGCACTGTTCCTCAGTACACTGAAAGGCTGCGAATTGGATAGAATGGCTGATGAAGTAAGCGAAACTCTTAGCGGGAGAAAAACCAAAATGCTTATTAGTGTTCCGGGCGAGGTTCTGGGATTCATGGGCGCAAGTCCAAGAAGTTGCGCCCAGTAGACAAGTGTGGCAGGTCATAGACCCAAGTTGGGGCTGCTGGGACATTTTAAAAGTAAGTCTAGAGCAAGGCAGGATATGAGCACAGTTTTGGCAAGATTGGCCTTTGGTGACTTGAGGTCACTTATGTCCTTTTGGGGCAAGCTTCTATCCTTTCCTGGGTCTACCTCATTTTGGAAAAAAATGTTGATCGTTGAGTTTTGATCAATCTGCCGCAGGCCCCAAACCTTCCATAAACCTTACTGTATTTCATTAAATTGAAGATGCTGCCCGCTTTAGGATCACCATCATTTTATGTATCACTTAGAACGAAAAATCTCCTCCAAGTAGACAATGTGGCACACCACTGAGGAACAGGCATATCCCCACCTCGGGGATAATAAAAGATGAAAGAAAAGACCCGAGTCTTTGAATCGATGGAATGTGGCACCACTTGGGACACATGCAGGCATGTGGGGGGAGACAACAGGATTTTATTGCTCTGGAGGCTACCAAGGCCTCTCTTCTATGCTGTCCCTGGAAAGTTCCAGGCTACCCGGGACGCAGGGTCCAATGGGAGACTAACTCCTGCTCCCCTTTGCCCTTTCGCTTCTTTCTCTGGCAGAGAAAGTGAAGTTAAGCGCTGTGGAAGTTGCAGGGAGGGAGTCGCTTCAGGGAGGTGGCAGTGCCAGCCACATCAGTGCACGTTCTAAAGTGCAGTGAAGGGGAGCGGTGGGCCCACTGTGTCCCAGACTGGGGTGGCGGGCCTCAGGGGAGCCTGGCCAGCTCCCTTTGATCTCCAGGTGCTGTTCATTAGGTGGCCAACCTGCCGGGGCTGTGCCCTCATTTTTCAGTCCCAGAGAGAAATACACTGAGTGAAAGTCAGGCCGAGCATTTTCAAAGACCGGCAAAGGTTCCCAGGCAGAGGGTGGAATGGCAGCTCTATTCATGGCCGCGCCTTTGAGGTGCAAAGAGCCGGTGGCAGAGGTGCCCCCTGGTTTAACTTCATTTATCTCTGTTTAGAAGAGCCAAGCGTGCTTGGGGCTTCTGTTTTGGAGTGACATTTTCCTGCTTTTCTGTGGAGCCTGCAGAGGAAACATGCCGCAGTGCTGGCTGGTTTTAGCCTGTATCTCTGGGCCTCTGAATGCTATTTCCAAGAGAAATTGGCCATTGTTTCTCTTCCCTCTGGGGAATGGAAAGGACTGGGACAGCCACGTCAAGGAGTCAGGAGTCCATGTAACTGCTGGGAGGATGTCCTGGGGTTGTCTGCTTAATGGGAGCTCTGAAATGGGGTTCCACTCCCTTCAGCTTCAAGTTGCTTGGGGGAGTTCTGTCTGCTGACTGCCAACCCCAGACCAGCTCGAAAGTTACAGAGAGTTCACCCTAGAGGAAGGAGACCTCACCCCATGGCCCATGAGAGTGGCTGCAGAAGTATCCCAGATCCCTCTGATCACATGACAGACCTCTGCAGTGAACATTCTAGAGTGGCTTGAGAGTTCGTTATGTGGTCTTGAGCTCCAGCAGGGCTGGCTGGTTTGATGAGATCCCTTTTACTGTTGACATCTCATCACTTCCCCACTCACGGGAGCTATCTCCTTCCCAAGTTGCATGTACTTGTATCCTCTCCTTAGGCTCTACTTCTGGAGAACTAGACCAAGACAGTCCCTGTCTCCCCAGCACATAGTAGGTGCTTAGTCAATATTTCTCAAAAGACTGAAAGCTGCCTGTGGCATAGGGCTGTAACGAGGATCCAATAGGATAAACAGTAGAGTCTTGGTAATTATAAGGTTGGGGTAAATGCATGAGCTTCGCCCTCCGTCGGGGGGTGGTGTGTGTGGAAGGGACACGCCTGCTACCCCAAGGCCCGCAACCCGACATGCCCCCCACAGGACTTATGTTTGTCTCCACAGTTCCTGCGCACCAGCTCATCCAGACGGAATCCCCCAAGGAAGGGACCATGACCTGGAAAACGTATCACACGTATATTAAAGCTTCTGGAGGTTCGGTATAAAACAATGGATTTCTTGACTTCATTTGCACGGAGAGAAATTCCTTCTTAAACTGTTGGGTTCCCCTTTTATGATTTCCTTAACAATGACTCTATGCCAGAGCCGTTTATCAACGCTTTTATTTTCCTCCCTTAAAAACCTAAAGTCTGATAATACAGCCTTTTAAATGGAATCATCCTTTATCTCCATTAAAGCTGCCAGGCTCTATTTGTTGGAACTGAGTGAGCAGCAGTAGGAACCAGCTAAGGTTCCTCTGGAGCCTCGCTCTCTAAGTACGGAGCACAGCAGCCGTCAGCTCGCTGTGTGCCTTCAGCTCAAGGGTCCCACCTCGGTGTGCAAAGCTCCCTGGTCCTTGCGTTCCCGTCTCTCCCAGCAGTGCAGGGTTTTTGTTTTTAAAGAATATTAAGTCTCTCCCACCAAAGTGCGTGTTGGTGGGATTTGTGGTGTCAGTGACTTCATTTTCCGACCACGTGAAACAGACATCCCCACTGGAGTTCCGGGGATGTGGGGATGTGGGGGTGGGGGGCCCCAGGCTCCCCACATCAGCCTGGAAGGTGGTCCCCAGGGGCGGGGGCGCTTCTCCTGCAGGCTCAGAACTGCCCATCAGGCTGGACCCCGAGGAAGGTAACCCCTGGGGTCTCCCCTCCTCTTGCAGGGTACCTGCTCTCTCTCTTTACAGTGTCCCTCTTCCTCTTGATGATCGGCAGCTCGGCCTTTGGCAACTGGTGGCTGGGCCTCTGGCTGGACCGCAGCTCGCAGGTGAGTTTCCTGTGGCACCCGGAAACACTGTTCCAGTCGCTGATGGAGAATCTGAAGGTTCCCTGCGCCACACTGTGTGCTCGCTTCTCCTCAGGCTCCCTTTCCACTAAGCTGAGATCAGCTGAAATCCCCTCTGTGTTCTCAAGAGAGGCAGAGCCTCTGGTTAGCCACACGCCACCTTCAGATGTTAAAAAGAGTTGGCTGAAGAATGCTGTATCCTGCAGAGGGAGCCCAGCTCTGGGGGCGCCCTAGACAAGATGAGGGGCCAGTTTTGCAGCCTCTGTCGCAAGGCACCTCTGAGGAAGGGTAGGGGAGGCCAAACACAGATGGGTGTCCTCCTGGCGTCTTGTCCTTCACAAGGCCTGGAGTCCGAGCAGAATCCGCATGATTCTGCTCCCCAGCGGCCTGCACAGGACTGGGATCTGATGGTCAGACTCCCCCCTGGTGGTGCTGCGGGCTCCTGGCGTCTGCCTCCCAAGACCCTCACGTAGGCCGGGGCTGTTCCTGGCCAGGACTGATAGGCCTCTTCTCATTCAGGCTCCAGCTTTTGGCCAGTGACTTCAACGCTTTCTGGGAGCCCCTGAGGAATGGTGTGGGGTTGCCTGCCCACCCTTCAGGATTGCTTTTTGGTACAGTTCTGTTGCCATGACAACCGCAGTGAGGAGGCACTGGGGAGAGGTGGGCGGGGGAGAGGTAGCTACTGACCTCCGGAGTTTGGTTCAGCTTCCCAAGGCTGTTCTCAGGGGGAGGAGCCCATGGGTGCTTTGCTCTGCCCAGCGTGGGCACCGTCTCTGGAGGGCATGTGCCTGCCCTCTGCACAGATGCACGAGGTGCCCCTTTCCTTGGGGTGTCCAAAGTGTTGGGCCAAGGCGGGGCCTGGCCAGCAGGCCAGCTGCTCTCTGCCCACTGAGCACGCAGCGATGGCTGTATTCTACCCAGACCCTGTGGGCATAAGCCCAGAGGAACCTCCTGTGCAAGCTGGGCCTCTTGTCAATCAGCTTCCCAGGGATGCTTCTGCTTTCATGGCTGTTCATCCATCAGCTGCCACTGCTGGTTTGCATTTCTACTATTGCTGTAATCAGCAGAATGGCATGGAGAAGAAAGACGCTTATTTGCACCCCAAAGGCAGCCTTGATTTTGAGCACAAGACTCAGAGAAAAATGGAGCTGCCAGTTCCTCAACAGGAGGAGATGGCCTCTCCCTGGAAGTGCTGGCCAGAACGTGTGTTCTTTCTGGGCGGGTGGAGTCACACCCTGCCCCACTGAGTCCGCCAGACGCCTCGGCTCACTGCCTCCCCTGCCGCACCAGGAGCTCCAGGGCAGGGACCCGGTGTTCTCCCAGGTGTCTCCAAGACCAGGGGAGAGGGTAGCTGTGCAGCTGGTCCATCATACAAAGAAGCCCTCTGGAGGCCCCCCCCCAAGGCCTGGCAGCCTCCACCAGGCAGGTCCGGCTCCCCTGTCTTGTTGGGGAAGCCTGAGGGCCACTCAGTTACGTCTTGATACCCAGGTTTCCTTTGTCCTTGGGTCTTCCTGGGTCAGCCTGTCAACTGGGCTCCTGAGTGGCAGCTAGCTTCCGGCATGGATGCCTGCGTCTCCGTGTGTCTGTTCACGCTGTGCATCTGCTTTCCTGGCTTGGTGGAGTCAAGAAGGCCCAGTGGGGGGGTGACCATGCAAAGCTCAGAGACCCCCAAAGGAATTCATTTGATTTGACCACCTCACTCATTCCTGACAGTCATACACCTGTTTTCGGTTTCTTCTCTTGAGAAGTCCGTTCCTCTTGACAGCTGACCAATTCTTGGTGCTGTTTCTCGTTTTCCTCCCAAGATGACCTGCGGGCCCCAAAGCAACAGGAGCACGTGTGAGGTGGGCGCCGTGCTGGCCGACACCGGGCAGCACGTGTACCAGCAGGTGTACGCGGCGAGCATGGTGTCCATGGTGGTGTTCGGCATCACCAAAGGCTTCACGTTCACCAAGACCACCCTGATGGCCTCCTCCTGGCTGCACGACCAAGTGTTTGACAAGGTACAGCCATGGGGCTGCGCTGCAGCCGATGAGCCACTTGACCGGGGTCCATCGCACTGACAAGTGCGCCCAGTGCCTGCTGGGCCCTGCAGACACAGCCTCGCGGAACTCCCTGTCAAGTCTGGAAGAGTTTCTCAAGGGCAAACTCCAGGGAGTTGTGGGGGTGTGTCACGGCCCTCAGGCTGGGTTTGGGATGGGCTCCTTAAGGAACTCACCCTGGAGCACACATACGCAGGCTAAGAGGGCCTCTCCATGTCCGAAGGGTCCTGAGAGCTCTCGAGACATGCTCCATGCCCCTTCTCCTCCAGGGCTGCAGTGGGACCTCGGGGGCCCTGGAGAGCCCTGGCCTGAACAACCAGGGGAGCTTGGCTTTCGTTCATTCAGACACGGCCCCCTCCCTGCTGCAAATGCACCCCAGGTCTAGAGGGAAGCCCGGTCCCAGGGGCACGCCTTGGAGTTCCACAGACCCTCTCCTGTCTTGACTCTCATCTTGCTCAGCAGCCACAAGAAAGGGGTGCAGCCTCACTTTGCTGGGGTGCCTGGTGCCCTAAGAAAAGCTTGGGCTCACCATCCGGTGCCAACAGAGCCAAGGGGTGCTCTGAGCGCACCCCCACACTGCCTCTGTCATTGCCCACAGATCTTTTATTTATTTTTATTTTTTTTTAAGAGACTAGGTCTCATTATGTTGCCCAGGGTTATCTCGAACCTGTGGACTCAAGTGATCCCCAGCCTCAGCCTGTCAGGTAGCAGGGATTAAGGATTACAGGCGTCCACCACCATGCCTGGCTCTTTTGCCCACAGATCCTGAGGAGCCCGATGAGCTTCTTCGACACGACTCCCACTGGCAGGCTAATGAACCGTTTTTCCAAGGACATGGATGAGCTGGATGTGAGGCTGCCGTTTCACTCCGAGAACTTCCTGCAACAGTTTTTCATGGTGGTGTTTATTCTCGTGATTCTGGCCGTCGTGTTCCCTGCTGTCCTTCTAGTCCTGGCTTGCTTGGCTGTGTGCTTCATCATCCTCTTATGGTAGGTAGTGCTCCATTTAAAAAGGAACCAACAAAACTGACATCTTTCTGGTTCACTCTGCACAGTCACGGATGGCGCTGGGTGACAGTGAGTCCTGGCTGTCCTCTCTGGGAGGATAGGTGGGGGGGGAGGGGGGAGGCGTCAATTTGCAATTCTGATGAAACACCAGGTGTGGAGATCTTCGCATCCACCTGGCATCTTAAGCCTCAGAGCCTCCTTGAGAGGTGAATGTCTTGGGAAATTTAAGTCACTGGTTCCAGGAAACTAGTAACCACAGCTGTTCTTTGCTGCCATGTTCTTTACCTTGGGGCCCTACTCCTGTGCTGGAGGAGAAAGGAGACCAGGCCTGGGCTTCCTTGAGTTTCACGAAGTCATTTCCAGCTTCCCCAGAATCACCGATGTCTTAAAGAAAGGCCTCTGGTGGCTGCTTTGCACTGGAGAGTCCCCCCGAGGTGGTAACCCCTGCCCACCTTCACACCCATGCTGTGGGGGGACCAGGGGACAGCATTGACCCCAGCTTCCCAGGAACCCTGGCTCCTCCCTGTCCCTGGGAGGAACTGGAGTTCTCTGCAGGCAGCATGGTTGGCATTGCATGAGGGCAAAGCTGGAAGCCAGAGAGAGCTGCAGCAGAGCCCCAATGCTGCTGTCCCACCAGCTGGGGGACCTGGGAGAAGCCTGGAAAATGCTACACACTACAGTTTCTCCAACAAGAATCCTTAAAGCCTGGGCTTTCCCCGTACCCGAGGGTGCTGGTGGCTCCACTGAGACTGCGGACTCTAAGTGCCTCATCAGTTAGAGACGAATCCAATGCCATGCCCTTTGAGTTCCTGTGAAAAACTCCACAAGATGTTGCTGTGCTCCTAGATGAAGATGAACCCAACCTTGAGCTGGACGCTCTCCCTCACTCACTTTGTAAAGACTTGAGCCGACAATTCCCAGGCCTGCCTCCATCTGTAAAAAGCGTCTGTTGTCATCCAGCTCACAGCTGTTTTAGAAATAGGTCCATGGGGGTGAAGGGCAGGTGGAGCTACGAAAAGATCAGGCATGGAGACGTTTGTGAAGTGGGAGAATCTTGACATGTGGAATCTGCTTGGGATGTGGGCAGCAGCTGTTAGAACAGAAAAGATGGGGCTGTTTCCATGCGAGGCATTGGGGGTGAGAGTGGTGCCTTGATTTCCCCACAGCATTTTCCATAGAGGCATCCAGGAACTCAAGAAGGTGGAGAACATCAGTCGGTCCCCCTGGTTCTCGCACATCACCTCATCCATCCAGGGCCTGGGCATCATCCATGCCTATGGCAGGCAGGAGGATTGCATCAACAAGTGAGTCCTGGGTGGGGCCCTGGTCCTGGGGCTCCCCACTTCACTCCACCCCCCAACTGGAAGTCACAGAACAGATGGTTTTGCTGGGGAGGTCTGCACCACTGAGTCTCCCTCCTGATGAAGAGCTGCCAGAGTCCAGAAGACCACGCCCGAGGCACCTGGCCTTCCCAGGGTCTGAGTGCCCCAAACATGCAAGTGCCTTCAATGACAACCTCGGTCTAAGGTTTTATAGATTTTGTTTTTCATGCAGAGTAAAGTGTGTCCAATTCAAGGAAAGAAGAGAAAGCAGGAAAAAGGAAAAATCACTAATAGATCCTCAGTTCAAATTCTGTTAGTATTTTTATATTTTTCTTTCTTTTCAAGTACTTTTTTTTTTTTTTTTTTTACTTCTGTAGTATTCTAATCATTTGGTCAAGTGAATAGCATTTAAAATTATAATTTTTAGAGACCATTACATTTCACTTAGTGGGCTTACCAGTTATCTTTCTAAAATGTGGGTCTTTCTCTGGTTTTCCCACTCCAAACTTCTAAAACACCCTATCAATAAGTTTTATCAATCACAGTAAGTTCACTATGGTAGCAAACAGCTCTGAACTGTAACAGTTCAACACAATTATTTTTCCTCAAATTATGATATAATGAGGGCCCATGAAACAACTAAAGGGAATTCTGTTTTAGACACAGGAACAAAGCCTCTTTCCATCTGGGTTTTTCCACCCTGAGGGCCCCTGAGTCTCCCCCAGGAGCTAGCTAACTGGAGCTAACAGGAGATCTGGGTAAAGAGGACCCCATTGGAAATTTCCATGGGGCAACCTCAATGATTGTTCACTACTTCTGCATATTCATTGGTCAGCTTTCAGTCACATGGGCTTACTGATCTGCAAGGGATGCTGGGAAATGTAGTCCAACAGTGTCCAACAGGTGGAAAAGAAAATGGTGTCTGAATTTATAGCCATCTCTGTCACATATGTTTCACTCTGCCTATCTTTTCCTTCCTTAAAAACCTTAAACACATGACAAATTTTGCATCTGATTCTTTGTTTCTGTCTCCCTGCTTCTCATCAGCCAGCTCTCAGGGCTCACTTAGCCTCTGATCTTGTCTTTCGTTCTTTCTACTAAAGTTTGACCAGTATGTCATCTCTTAGCAATTCTGCTTCACACACAGACCCTTCTGAAGTCCCAGTGCAGCATTCATTGACTCATGCAAATGAAACAGCCTTGGGTTTTGCTTTCCCACAGGGTCTTCGCCAGGTTCCCAGAGATGCTATAGGACAGCCTAGCCTCACATGATTGCTGGGGTTTCCTCATTTGTACAAATGCTTTCTTTCCTGTCATAGATTTTGCAGAGGGCTTGGGTTTCTGACATGTATTGCTTTTATCACCAACAAAAATGCTGCAGCATTAAAAAAAAAAAAAGGTTTGAGGTCAAATTCCAATTTGATCCCAGCCTGTGATATTGGCCCAGTGCAATCTAAACAGCCACATAGATAAGACCGCAGATGACTCTTAAGTCACTTAAGCTTTCAGTTGAATGTGTAGACTTTATAGCTACATGATAAAAACTCTACAGTATTTGGACAAATATTTTAAGTAAACTCTGGGGAAAATAAGAATGAAAACAGAGAGGAGGAGGTGGCCACAGAGCCCATCCGGGCTGCTCAGATGTGTTTCCAAGCAGGGTTATTTGAGGGAGTTTAGAACACGATGGGGCAGCAGTGCCTGAAATCGTTCATGCCAGTGGGGAAATCTTAACTCTTTGGGGGTTTAAGCATGGAAAGATTTCCTTTCTTGTTCCCCCTATAATTTCTGTTAGTCATTCAGTGGCCATTGAATCTGATGTCCCTTGTAGTTGCGGGTAGTTAACATCTCACTCTTGAATGTGTTCCATCACAGGCCTCCTTGTCCCCCAAAGAGACTGGGGTACTGTTGCTGTGCTGCGTGTCTGAGGGCAGACTGGACTTCGGGAAGCATCTAATCTGTTCTTATAAATGCCTCCTCCCTTTGCTTGATTCTGGTTCTCCAATATTGGTGGTGGGGGGGGGGGAGGGAAAGTCATCGTCAGGTGACTGCCCAAGTTTGGGACATCCTCTCCTTTCTGCTGCTCAGCCCTACTCATTCAGCTTCCTGTGCAGATGTGCTGTGTCAGGCTGGGGGTCCCTACAGGACCAAGTACCTAACACTTAGCCTGACAGGTACTACAGATAGGCAAGCTTTGCCTGGGTTTGCCTGGTAGCCTCACACTGCATTCCTTTGATGTGGCACCTCTTTTCCTCATGCCAAGGAATGTGGCCTCAAGACTGCAAGGAATGGTAGGTACAACCTACATTGGGGGAGTGAGGCACTGCAGGGGTGGTCTTACCCTGTCTCTACGTGGTGACATCTTTCTGTCACTCCACCCTGTACCTTTTTGGTATCCCAGCAGGGAAATAATATATCCACTTCTTTTTCTTGAAGAGATCCTGGCTTTACAAGTAATGTTCTTGAATCTTCTTTCTCTGATTTGGGGAGGCAACCCAATCAAGGCCTCCCTGCTTTCTCTACCATCACAAGCATTACCTTGCCTTCAAGGCAACTTCCTCTACAGCCAGTCTCCATCTTTCTTATAGAACAGGGGCACAACCTCTTAATTCAGCAAGGCCTTTGGGGGTGACTGACTCCAAGATAGGCATCTATTGAAGATAGAGTGTGAAACCTTCAGTACCTTTTGCTCTCAGTACTGGAGCCCAGCTCCCTTTTTGGGAAAGACAGAATGATCCCACTCAGCGCCATGCCTATTGCATGGGGTTTCTCAAAATACTTGCAGATCAAAAATGTCTGTGGCAACGGAGCCACAGCATGAGTAAATGCTTCTCTTTGGAGGAGATTACCATACGATGGTGCAGTTGCTCTTGCTTAAAAATTCCCCTTGCTTTTTGTCTCCATTAGTCCTATCCCTCAGGCTACGGGAGCACAATCTGATCTGTCTATTAATTTTAGGTTTAAGATGCTGAACGATGAGAACTCCAGCCATCTCCTATACTTTAACTGCGCACTCAGGTGGTTTGCTTTAAGAATGGATGTCCTCATGAACGTTGTCACCTTCATTGTGGCCCTATTGGTCACCCTGAGTTTCCCCATCATCAGCGCTTCATCCAAAGGCTTGTCATTGTCTTACATCATTCAGGTAAGGTCTGGTGTAAGATGGGTTTGATCTGGAGGTTCTGGCATAGGGGGGGTCAGGGAGGGTGGATGTAACAGAAAACCCAACTCAACTGGGCTTCTGCAATAAAAAGCCAGCTGACTAGCTCAGGCCATTAAAAGTGGGTGGCGTGTGGACTTCAGACACAGTTGGATCATGACCCCTGGCTTTGGACACCTGTTGCGATGACTTCCTTTATGGTTGTGGCCACTGGCAACCTCTTGGGGCTTTGGCTCCAAGAAAGCTGGAGGAGAGTAATTCCTGCCCTAGTCACTGAGCAAGAGCCCAACTTTGCTTTTACTGAATTAATTTAGGCCTCAGTAAAATTAATTAATTTTACTGAATTAATTTAGGATTAATCAGTGACTGCATGGGATTGGGCTGAACTGGCTTCGGCCAAGAGATAGAGTCACACCTCATCCTACCCCTAGGTCACACAGCTGCCCCACAGTGGGGAAATGGTCAAATGTGCCATAGAGATAACCACTGTGTCTGTGACAAGTAATGATTGCTTTCTCTTTTTGGTCCTTTTGGTATTTTTCTTCTGAAAAATAATAATAATAGGGATGTAATGAATATAACAGGGAATAATAGCAGTAATAATAATATAAATAGCAGTAGTAATAATAGTAATAATAGGAAGCATCTGGTGTTTCAGGCACTGTTGTAATCCCTTTACATAAATGAGTTCATTTGGCGTCAACACAGCGCTCAGATGAGCACTGCTGTGAGCCCCACTGCGCTGATGACAAGACGGGGCACCAGAAAGATGTGCCCAGGACCACCCTTCTGCCATGTTTGGGGACCAGGGTTCAAAGCCAGGTCACTCGGGTCTGTCGCCCACCTGAGACTGTTCCTGGAGGGAGGACTCAGATTTTTGTATTCGGAGTTTTTCCAGGATGGTCCTTGGCCCTGCTGGTCTGAGATGCTGAAACAGTGCATCTCTGAGTGAGTCCTTCAGCCTTTATTCTGTTCTGGCTGTGGGCTCTTTCATACTCAAGTCCAATCTCTCTTCTCTTCTGGGGGAAAAAAAATCCTTGTTTTCCTTTTTTGCCTCTCACCAATTTCCTCATGTCCTTTTTCCTCTTTCCTCTTTGTGTGACTCAGGGTGGTTGAACACTACTTTTCTTGCATTAATTCTCCATTTCCTGTCTTTTATCTCAAAATTTCGATGCTCTTTTTTTATTTTGTTTCTGGGAATTTTCATTTGCTTTTTCACTCAGCCATCCTTTGAAGTTCAAATTTGGCAAACATAGTTTGATAGATTATTTCCACAAACTCTTCATTTCCAAGCTTTCAGAAATTATTTTTTATTATATATAGTTTTTAAACTGAACAGCCATGTTTAATAGCAAACAATATGCTTCTGGAGTAATAAGAATCAAAAGACAAGGGTTCATGAAAATTACCTTTTAAATGGATGGGACACAAAAATATAATTTCTCTGAAGTAATTAATTAGATGTCCTCCCAACTCTTAAGCTCTCCTTCCTTTTTTACTTATAGCTGCTTTTTTTGTTTTTTTTTTAAAGAGTTGGTGTTTCTTTTGGTTGGTCTGGTTATTTTCCTTTCTTGCCACTGATTTTGTTCATTTGTCTCTTGATCTATTTTTTAAGAGGGACTTGATTGGAGTTTAAGGGTTTCCTTTATTTTCAATCTGGGATACTGTTCCAGAGCCCCGTTTGCCTCTTGGTAGTTGGATGACTTTAGAGAAAAGTATGTGTGTGCGTTTGTGTGAGTGCGTTTGTGTGTGTCGACCTGGGTTTAAAGTGCCTGGCTGCCTCTGATTGGGAGGAGGGCGGGGAGGGGAGCAGAGAGGAGGTGTTGTTTACAGACAGACCACCATGAGTCAGCCCCTTTAGGCGTCTCATACCTCCAGCCTTTCTTGATTCTTCTAGTCAGAAGGCCCTGCAGCCCCCGCTGCACATTTAGCTTCCACTTTACCCCAAGACTTTCCTTTTCTTCTTGTCATCCAGAAATTTGTAAATCTCCCTTTCAAGGACACCTCTTCCTAACTGCTTTGCAGTTAAAGGTATATCCTTTTTTGAAAATCTCTCTGGTATCATTTTAATGGTATCATTCTGGGGGAGGTGGAGGAGCCAAGATATAGTCTCAGGATTGTAGGGTAGGAAAAAGGAATTTTCCTTGAGTAGTCAGTTTCCTTTATTGATGGATGTTTTCATTTATTGCTGCCACACAAAATATAAAACAGATGATGTTGAATAGATTCCCTTAATTGGTTCAAGTAAAACTTAACCGAGGTCATGCTTCTGGAGTGTATATTACCAGCTTTCCACAAGATTGTTTGCAAACATTCCTGGACAGTTGGGGAAGAATTTGCCCACACCAAGGTCTAGGAGCCCACTTCTTGTCCAACTGGGTTTGTGGCTTTATTAACCATTTAGCCCCCTTTGAAGAACACGGAATCTGAATAACACGTCTGCCTCTGCAAACCGAGGAGACTCCTAGATGCATGAGAAGTTGGCATGGAGTCCTGCAGGGCACAGCACCTGGCACCTCGAGGAGAGCAAGCACTGAGCCAGCGTGGGAATTCCACACTCTAGGAGAAGCTGATGTCCTCAACTAAACAAAACATGTGCTTGCTCTTCTCGGGGCAGGAGTCCCTCATTCACTCACCTGATAGCCGCTGGCCACCGACCAGGAGCTGGGAACCGTGCCAGCTGTCGTGGATTCAGTCGCGAATAAGCTGGAAGGGTTCCTGCCCTCATGGGGCTTGTCGGCTAAGGGGTGGATGGAATGAAGACATGTGCCAGTAAATGAATGAGAATATTTAAGTAAATGTGTTATGGAGATGATAAGTTGAGTCCTATGACTGGCAAGTGGGGGTGCTACATTAGCTCCTAGAGGTAGAAGAGGAGGGGGGGGGGCTTCTTCAAGCGGAGACCTGGATAGTTAAGAATCAGTGGAGGGAGATGGGGAGGAGGAAAACCTTCAGGTGGAGGGGCTGGGGGAAGTCTGGGGTTGAGAGGTAGGAGCTTGGTGCACTGGAGGAACTCAGAAGACCACGTGGCTTGAGCAGAGGTGAAAAGAAAGTTCTGCTGGGTTATCAAGGATAGAATATGCAGGCTTTGTCAGTGGGTGGGTGTGTAGCCTAATTCTCAGAAAGGGTTTCTCAACTGCAGTGGACAGTTTTTCATGGGAAACTCTCCTGTGTACCATAGGGGACTGAGCAGCCTCCTTAACTTCTGAACAGGGGATGCCAGTCAAACATCCCTCTTCAAAATCGTTGCCAGCTTAAAAATGTCTCTAGCATGGCCCATTGTCCCTGTGGCCATGATCAGCCAGGCTGAGAGCACTTCTCTGAGAGAAATGGAAAGCTGGTGGCGAACATGATGCAGGGAGGCAGCAGGGGAGGCCACGAGGGCCTGGACACACACGCACGCATTCATTCACACACACACACACTCACGCTGCTCTCCACCTCATTCACCTGCTCGGGCTTTTCTATCTCCCTGAGGTTTAGACCATTTGTGACTGCCCAGAATTTTCTTACTGGGAGTTTGCCTAGAAGACTTCTTATTATGAATACCTAATTCACACAGTCTTGATTAATATTCCAACTCCCCACCCCTAGTCACTCTTCCATCACATCTTCCATATCATTCCTATTAAACATAGTATTTTTAAAGTCATACTAAGTATAAGCCCAAAGCTGAAATAGTTTGGGTACCATCTAGATATTATATTTCATTGACTTTTATTACTTTATTTCTCCTACCATTGTCCCTTAGACTGCTCTTTTCCCTCCCCTCCTTCCTAATTTCAGAAACCTCACATCATTTATTATCAATGGACATTCTTTCTTAGAAATGTCTTTTTTTGTTGATTTATCTTCCTAGCAAACACCAAATCTTTGTCTTTCTGACTTGCTTTACGACACATATCTCTCAAACTCTTTCCATTTTGCTGTGAAAGGCAACATTGCACCTTTCCTTATGGCTGTATAGGATTCTATCGTGGGGGTTCCCCACATCTTCCTAGTCCAGTCCTCTGTCCACGGGCACTCAGATTGCTTCCACATGCCAGATATTAGTGTCAATAATGTTTGAGAACCATTTCAGAACATGTAACTGTTTTGGCTCATAGTTTCAGGATCCTTGGATGGGCACCCCAAGTATGTGATTGTTGGTTCCTAAGCTCATTCCATTTCTAGCTCTTTAAGGTAGACCTAGACTGCTTGCAAAGTGGTTTCACCAGCTGATATTTCCACCAACAATGTGTTCACGTTCCTCCTCCTCACATCCTCTCTAGTGCTGGTTGTTGGGGGTTCTTGTAACTTGTGGGTAGGCGTCAGTCTACAAAAACATCTTTATCATCGACGTTGGGAAACATCACCAGTGTTCACTTCTCTGTATTTTATTGTTGCAGAGATACCTGCAAAGATCCTTTTTTTTCAACCGAGCTAACAATCATAGGTCCCAGAGATTTGCATGTGGACATGTCTTTTTTTAGGGGGAGTGGAGGTGGGCTGGGGGCTAATGCTCAACCTGCCTTAATATACTACTGGAACTCAAATCTCAGGGTTGGCTACTGGGACACCCTGGCCAGGTGACCCCAGCAAGCCACACACCCCCCATCTGAATCTTGATTGTCTTGTATTTGAAGTAAGTAGATGGGCTTGCTGTTTTTTGGTGTGTTCTTCCTCTGATGATATGTGGTAATTGGGTTTCCATTGCTTCTGTGCTGCAGGTGGGGGACAGTGGGAGAGAGTAGAGGTTCAGGACCTGGCCAGGTGGCAGCAGAGGGTAGAGGTACAGGACCTGGCCAGGTGGCAGCTGAGGGTAGAGGTACAGGACCTGGCCAGGCAGCAGCAGGGGGTGAAGGCACAGCAGTCCTGCAGGTGGGAGAATTCCCCTGGCTCAAACCAAGAGGCGCTTGATCAAGGAGCAGGGTGGTGGGCTGAGCCTCACCATCTGGATGGAGTGCCAGGGAAAATGTCGTTCCATTTGTGGCTAAATACAAAGGAAGTGCTTAAAGGCAGAACACCCCCAAATCGGAGTAGCTTTATATCTGGGCACTTGGGAATGCAGTCCTGAGCAAGCGTGGGGAGGGTGGCTCATGCGGCTGTGTCTAAGGGCAGGATGGGGAGTCAGAGGAGGAAGGGCTCACCCACAGCTGAGCCCCTGTCCACCCACAGCTGAGCGGGCTGCTCCAAGTGTGTGTGAGAACCGGGAACGAGACCCAGGCCAAGTTCACCTCCGTGGAGCTGCTCAGGGAGTACATTTCGGTGAGACGTCCTTATGTGCAGGAGGCCAGGATAACCCGACCTGACTCTGCTTGCATGTGAAAGGGATCTTTCTAACAGCTCAAATCTGACCATGGACCTGCTCTTCTTAAAACCTGCATTTATCATCAATCTGGCATCCTTGATGGAGAACAAGGAGTTCATTTCGCACAAAAAGTTTCCTCAAAGGCAACTTCTGTGTGTGGAAAGAGTTCAGGGGTTTCCTTTAGTCTCTAACAATTACTGCTTGATGGAAATTATAAATTGAAATAAACCAATCTAACTCTTCTCTGAAAACTTTTAAGTCCAACTGACAAATCTTACTGTTTCTGGAAAAGAATCCTAGCCCCCACTAGTAGTTGATTTTTAAGGGCCTTTGAATTGCGCTTGGACCCATTTACAAACTTAATTAAATACTTTTAAAACATTTTTAAACTACATTTTGAAATTGAATACTTCCCATCTCTTTTTTAAGTACCTTGATGGTCTGATTTAACAAAGTTTCCTGAGGGTATGTACCTCTGATAAACTAACTATAAATACAGTGAGTGTTAAGTTCACATCTCACATCGCAATGCCAATGCTGTTTATGACAGTAGCTTCAACTTAAAGTAAACTATTCAGTGATACAGTTTAAATTAGAATCACCAGCCCAAATGTTATTGCTATTATAAATATTTAAAGTACCAAGTATGTAGATCCCTTACACTAAAAATATCACTGTTGTGAATTTATTTCTGTTAAGTATTTTTATGATTAAGTCTAAAGTTTATAGGAGTTAACATATGGTCTAGGAATGCAATTGTTTTCTCAGTTCTTTGTGGTCACTGATTGGCCAGTGAGTCCAGCCGGTCAGTCACTCTGGCAGGGTCTGTTTTTCCCGGCCAGCAGGGATAGCATGGCCACAGAGGAGGGTTGGGCTCCCCATGCTGAGGAGTTTCTCTGTCCTTTCACTGGATTTTGCTTCCTTGGGCTCTTAGGACTCTGAAATGTGTTTCCCATGTAACGCTAAAGACCTCTGAACTAGACATCCTGCTCCCTGCCCTTTTCCCCCTGCTCATGCCTTGCTGACTCTTGCAGATAATGAGATTGTGTCTGACTGAATTCTGCAGACCTCAAGGTTTGGTCGATAGTTGTCACACAGTGTCCAGGTCATACTGCTGGCCTTGCCCAGACCTGTAAGGTGCAGCATGAGCTCTCCTTGGTAGCTGCATAGCCCTCTGCTCACAGAACTAGGGGCACAGGCCTGGCTCTCCTTCCACTTCTCAGAGCGCCCACACTCTGTGCTGCCTCCCGACAGCCCTCTCAACCCTGGATGGCTTTTATGCCCCCCCCCACTGCCCCTT